>CBVK0101428924.1:0-22820 GCA_900067695.1 Picea abies
GTGTGTGTGTGTGTGTGTGTTTCTTTCAAAATGATATAGAAAGGAAAGAAGAATAAAGAACGGAAGGAAAAATAAAGTGAGGAAATAAGAATAAAGCAAGGGAAAAGAAAAGCAAGCAAAGAGGGAAAGGAGCAGTTCAACATGCAAAAGCAGAAAGACGCGCGAAAGAAGGACAAAAAACGAGCATCCAAAAGAAACATGAAGGTGCAAAATCAGGAAAATCACAACTGGACAAGACAACTCGACTTGAAGACAAGTCATGACAAGTTGTCATAGGGTTTTTATCCAAAAATTCTTGTATAAATATGTAATGGGTTGGGAAAATTAGGGTTCCCAGTGATGAGATGTCCAGAAAATCCATTTATGTTTGGATGTACCTATGTAGACCCCCATGGTATTTTAGAACCATATGTCACTCAGAGTCTTTGATACCCAACTTGGTACTCAATGTATGGAAGGTATTCGTGAATTCCAACACTGTTTGGTCCCTCTCTTGACACAATCTGGTCTATGTCATGTATTGGTTGTCATAGTTTCGAATAGGGTAATATTGTCCCTTAACAACATCCATAAAAGAGTCCCAAGTGGGTTTCACCTAAACAATTCTAGACTCCTCTGTGGAATTTTGCTCATTGTGAGTCTCCCACCAATTTTTAACATGGAGGACAACCTTAAGGAGTGAAAAGGTGATCTTTTCTCTATCGAAAAAATTATGGATAGAGAAATAGCCTTCTAGCATATTTAACCATTTTCTCAAAGCTTCTGCATCTATTTGACCTTCAAATATGGGAATATCAAAATTAACTTGTACCTTGAAAGGGGCAGTGCCTCCAAATTGGTCGCTTGATGAAGACGCTTATGTCGTTGTCAAAAGTCATCAAAGGATGAAAATTATGATCCTAGTCATAGGTGTAAATAATAGAAATTGTTCCAAATTGATATGACCACTTTAGCCCTAATAGAAGACATAACTACCGAAACAACACCAAAGTTATTGTTTGAATAAATCACTTCCCATTTTGTTTCCCTAGTTAGCACCTATGTTGGGACTATTCACAAGGGTGCTAGTTCAGGCAGTAACATTTTTGGTGCCATTGTCGGGGATAAAGTCCATATATGGGTGTTTGTTGGGTTTATTTTTGTATGTGTATCTTGGTGAGATTATTGTGAATGCTAATCTAACTTGTCCCATCTAGTGACACCACCTAAAGAAAATATAACAAAGAGATACATTGCAAGAACTAATCCCCATAAATAAAGATTAAAACATAAGGATAATTTGGGTTTGAATTGATTCAAAGAATAGGAAATTTATTTATGAACTCAAATTATCATAACCCTCAAGGTATATTGACAACTCCACATATTTGGTATTTATATGATTGGGATGAAATTCTTTTATTTTAAGAAATCATCACCCTGTATGTTTAAAGTATGGCTTCTAAAAATAGAAAACTTCATACTAATGTGTTTGTTACTTTGGATATATCAAGCATTATATGTTTAAAGTATGGCTTCTAACAATAGAAAACTCCAAGCTAATGTGTTTGTTCCTTTGGATATATCAAGCATTCTGAGACATCCACATGTGTGTTTGTTCCTTTGGATATATCAAGCATTCTGAGACATCCACATGTGTTCCTTATTGATATATTTTCCCATGTCCCAAATTTTGATGGACATCCTTGGTTGGCTTCAAGTCACATTGAATATTTTATGAACTATGTGGTAAATAATAGCATTTTTTATTAGGATCTCTAGATGAACACATTTGCATATTCAATGCAAGAATACGCATGGGATTGGTATTGCAAATTCAAGACTAAAGAGACAAAATTGTTTCCATGATTAATGAAAAAGTTTCAAAAGCATTGGATCTATGGTTTTGGATCTATGGTTATGAAGAAATTGAAGATGCTTATGTATTTATTGATGTGAAAAGAAGAATGTAGGAAAATATTGATGATATGATAATGGAATTTGCTGATTATCCCTAGAGTGAGCTTCTTGTGGAAATAAAATAGAGAAAGGATGCATACTTTTTCTTGTATGAGTATATTGAAGAAAAATATGGTCAGCCCTCTTTGCTAAAGAATGAAGATGATCTAGTTGAAGAGGTTCATCCCTCTTCTCCTTCCCATGAGCTTCTTTTGCATAACAATTCAAAATTAGAAGAGGATGATGAATGGATGCCCCATGTTGAAAATGAAAAGGAAACGTGTGATGTGATTAACAAAGAAGATCTTGTTGAAGAGAGGCCTCAAGAAGAACTTTATTATTCCCTTGAATATGATGAGGCCATTGAAGATTTTGTTGCATCTCCTCAAGAAGAAAATAACGATGAAGAATATTCTCATGCTTCCATTGGAAATCAAGATACATTTGAAAGACAAATCTATGAAGAAAATATCGATGACATAAGCATCCAAGCATCCATCACTTATCTATTGCATGAAAGAAAGGGTTTGATATTCTATAATCATTTCCAATATTTTGAGTTTTATGATACATCCTTTAGCAACTTGGAAAAGGAAAATTTAATGGAGAAACCCTTATTTGATGAAAAACATGACAAAACATAAATTGAAAATATTGATGCTCTTCTCCATATTTAAAGGCATAAATGGGATATAAGTTGGTTTTATTTTGATGGGGATCTCATTTATGAGAGAAATAAAGATGGTTCATTAAAAGATGAAATTGCAAATTTGTGATCTTGTGGACAACCAAACTGAATTAGGGAATGTAAAGCTAATTTCACAATGCATGAACAACCATGTCATCCCACCAATAAGGTTGATTTACAAGTACACAAAAGGGGTTTTCATGCCCAAATGAGAGCAAAACATTTTCATCCATGGATGTCCTCGATGCATGCCATCCTTATGCATAAAATTCCATGGACAATAATAATGATTTTGAGGTTGCAATTTTTGCATACCTCAGCATGTTCAATATTGGAATTATTGCAGGAATTTATGGCCTCACATACAAGAGAATCCTATCATAAGTCATGGATTTACATATTTTTTATATCTTATGGTTTTTTTCATGTTTCATCCACATATAAGATCAAAAAAAACAAGGAGGGGCAGCAATCTTCTTGTAGGTTTCTATTGGATCCGCCCTCAAAGTCCTTCTTTCTTGATGGTTTGATGAGTAACAATGATGGTTTGTGCTATGCTTATATCAAGAAAGATAATTACATCAGCCCTATCCACCTCTAGATTAGAGAATCTTGTAAAAATACAAGTCAACCTTGTCATGCCTTCGTTCTACTCTCACATGATTATGATCTTACTTCATATTTTGGCCGAAGAAAGGTAAAGTATATGTCATGATATTCTTACTTGATGCTTGATGTGTCATTATTTTGGCTTGTGACAAAGAACAAAGGTAAATTTTATATATTTATGAACTCATCAAATGTTTACATTGGATTTTTAATTTTAGTTAACATGTTCACTTTATCATGTTAGAGTAGTTTAGAATGAATAAGATCTTTAGCATGAGCATTAAATTTACTTGTGTGTTTCATTTTATTGATTTTTGCAATTTCATTTTGTTCTAGAATAAAAGTAAGATGATGCTCACATGTATGTATTTCTCTTTGAGATAGGGTAGAACTAACATGTTCTTGTATATATTTCATTTATGTATGGACTTATTTCTCTCTTAGGGAAGAGAAAAAGGCACTTGTGTCTTCACCCTCCCCTGTATTTGACATCCATTAGTTGAGAATTTTTTAAGTATATAGGTTTTGCAGATTCAGGAGTTCTCACTCTTAAAATGTGTACATGTCCTCGAGTTGGAGCCAATTGTTACACCTCGTATTCACTTCAGTGTACTCTACATTTTTTTTTGTCAAATGTGACCCATCATATGAGTAGATTATGTGTGTCATTGTATCATAATAACCCAAAAATGTGATTGTATTTGTACTTGTGTATTGTATTGGACCATGCTTAGATGTTATATGTATTGATGAGGAGAATATGTAGTATATCCAAACCCCTTATGGTCGGTCATGTCTCGTCCCGTCCTTTTAGTCCCCATTTCAGGATAGGAATTTCTCTTATGGCTCTCGATGACTACCCCTCGATGTTGTTAACTCTTCATCATGTTGGTCATTTATGATATGGGTAGGTATGCAACCATATTACAGTGGATCTACTAGGACACATGATATAGGGGAACTACTAGTCTCTCTCTCTTTTGTTTATGATGTAAAAGTGTTTCTATTGTTGTAAAGGTTGTCACACCTATGTATAGAACACTTATTTTATTTCAAGTCACCTTCATAAAAATATGTCCAATATTGAAAATACTTCTTAAACCAATCAATCAATGATATTTCACCTATCTATCAAGGTTGACATCAATGACAAACAAAATGTCAACATAAACTTATAAGGATATAAGTTAAAAAACATGATTAAAAAAATAGTTTTCTTTCTCTCCCTTTGAAAAATCATAATGCTTATTTTATTATTTTCCTTAAGACGACCATTTTAGACATCAAATTTCCCCTAATGGTGGGGGGAGGAAATGACTAGGGTTTATATAGCTTGTTAGACATGGAAGAACATATCCTATACTATTTATAAGACACTCTTAGGGAGCATGACATATTTATGGAGGGTCCTCCTTTCCCCAGTGAGGTTTCAAGGATATCTTGTCTTGCTACAATAGGGTAAAAACACTTTGTAAATTTAATCTTAGGAAATTTGGATAGAGTGGATCCATGCTAGCTCACATCAATTTTTTCAAGTGAAGTAAATGACTACTTTTACCCTTTTTTTGTTACATTGGTACCATGGACAGTATTTCATTGGTTGGGTCATTTGGAAGGCAAGGGGTTAACACAAATTCACGGGATTTTGAGATTTCTCAATTGGTGAAAGTCCCAAATGGAATAATACCAAGTTAATGTGACGTTTCCATATCCTTCCTTGTATATTGGAGGCTATTAACATGATAATTTATGTTTGATTCTGGTGGAGAAGGTTATTGTTTAACTCGTCAAGGGTCCTCTCTTTTAGTTTGGAAAAGAGGTTGCCAATATTTCAAAAGCTAACACTTGCAAGGTGTCTTTGGGTTGTAAGAAAATCTTGGTTCCATCATCTCAAGAAACCAACAAAATTTTAAAGGGAGGAAATATAAAGTGTATCAAGAAAAATCATTGTTGTAACATCTCGCTCTTGCGAGCACTGAGCGAACTTATTCTTTGAGGACACTTTCTTGCAAGTGATCTGAATTATTACACTATTGGTCGTTTGATTATGATTATGAGGCATTATGGATATGATGATATGTTATTGTGTTGTATTGACATAGGCAGGTGTTATTGACTGGGTTCTCCTAAGTGTGCAAGACTTTGGACCTCGAGGATGCAGAGGCATAGATGAAACCCCTTGGACTCCGGATCGAGTCAGGGAGTGGAATATTGGGGTTTGATTGTTGTTGTTATGGCATATGTACATCTGATTAGATGTTATGATGATTGATTATTATTACTGACATGATTCGTTGATGGATGCAGGTTGAAAATAGCTTGCTGACCAAACTCACATGTAGAGTAGAGGGGTCACGCAGGACAACCAGAGACTTGAGAGATATTTTTGGACAACAACCCTTCCATAGCCTACTAGCACTCTCATCGTGGCTCGAACTGTAGGTTAACGATTACCTAGTTCGAGAAGACCCGGGATGTCGTGAGGGCAGACTGTGACAGTCGCTCATGTGATTCTAAGGGGCACGCAATAAGGCAAGGGCCTTATTCCTTAGAGGCCCTTAGTCTTCCACAAGATCACCTGGCGGAGTATTGACTCCAGGGGTTTTTTATGTCTACCAATTCAGTCATCTGATCATAGACAACTTATGTAGCTTCATCGGTATAAGCATCTCCTTCAACTCCTTGTTTCCTAAGTGCCAATTTCAATATTTTTCCCCATTTGCACGGAAATGTTTTTTCATTGCAGCGATATCTCTTTTCAAATGGTTAAGTCATTCAAGTATTTCATCAGTAAACCAATTCACTTCTAGTGCTTCAACCGCACCATTCACATCTGGTGCTTCACCCACACGTGTATTGTTAGGTCACGCATTAGATCGCTCGTGTCACTGTTGGTTGTCTCGTTTGAGTCCATTTATGTGATCTTCCAGAACTTTTATCTTCATTGTACAACCATACACCGGATTCTTTCCTTGGATTCTTCGTGTAACGAGTGCACCAGCTCTCACCTTCGGTTTGCAGATGTATCTTTCAACAATCTTTTCAAATTGCGCAACCCGTATAATTTATTGACCAACTTGAATTTATCAAGATCGTTTCTTGAGAATGAGTTTGAAAAGATGCACGGTACTAAGCATTTCTTTTTCAAAGTGTCGCAGTTTAAAAAATAAATTCTTGGTACAATGCATCTTTTCAAATTGGATCCCAAGTAACGAACCTAATAAATTCAAGTTGGTCAATAAATTATACGAGTTGCGCAATCTAAAAAGATTGTTGAAAGATATAGCTACAAACTGATGGCAAGATCTGGTGCACTCATTACACGAAGAATCCAAGGAAAGAGACTTAAATCCGATGTATGGTTGTACAATGAAGATAAAAGGTCTAGAAGATCGCATAAATAGACTCAAACGAGTCAACCAACAGTGACGTGAGTGGTCCAATGCACGACCTAACAATACACATGCGGGTGAAGCACCAGAGGTGAATGGTGCGAGTGAAGCACTAGAAGTGAATGGGTCGACCGATGAAATACTTGAACAACCTAACCATCTCTCTTTCCAGATGGTTGTACTGAAAAAACATTTATGTACAAATGGGAAAAATCTTGAAATTGGCACTCAGGAAATGAGAAGCCGAAGGAGATGCTTATACCAAAGAAGCCACGTAAGTTGTCTATGATCAAATGACATTTATTTTGTAATATTTAATAAATTTTGTAGAACAATGTTGTAAGGTATTGAACCAGGGTTTAAATGTAATTTGTTTTTTAGAACCAAATTTATACTGGATTGATTTTATAATTACATAAATTATTTCAAAAAATTATCTAACTAGTTAATATTTGAATAAGAATCAGGATTTAAATTTTTATTTTTTATTTTTTTAATGGTCAAATTTATATGGGACTGATTTTACAATTATAGAAATTATTTCAAAAAATTATCTAACTGGTTAATATTTGAATAAGAACCAATGTTTAAATATAATTTGTTTTTTTATGGCCATATTTATACAGGAATGATTTTACAATTACAAAAATTATTTCAAAAACTTATCTAACTGGTTAATATTTGAATATTCACAAACAAGGTAACATAAATAATTTACTGGATAAATCTAAATCTTGAAAGACTTATACTGCAACATAATATATAAATTTATTTTTTTATTAGTTTCAAAGAACTATGAGAGGAAAGATATATAACTCTTTTTTTATTAGTTTTAAAGAACACAAGGAAATTCAAAAAATTATGCACGTTTAGATAGATAAATTGATCAGAGTTTTACATTCACAAAGTATTACAAGAAGATTTCGTTATCCTCTGATATAATAATAATAATAATAATCTATTTTTAAGGTCACGACCAAGCAAGACACCAAATTTGTGTATGAGATCCCCTCCACCCAACGATTTGACTAGTAAAGTCTACGGAGGTATACATACCCTACCTCCCTCTCGATATGTTTTGAAGCCCAATTTTTCCCATTTGGACTTCATCTTCACACAAATAACACATTGATGAATGCAAGAATTAAACTATTATGAAAATTGAACTTCACAATCATTGTATTCGACCAATCAATTTTGAAATCAACATTTGGATTTGTGTCAATTTGAAATTAAGCATGCGTTGTGTGTTTTTTTATAAAGAAGTGGTTAGTATCAACCATGAAAATTCGTATATTCTTATTGGGGTGTTCATCTCTTTTCCCCCAATAAAAATAATGGGAAATAGTTTCAACACAAATTAATATGAAAAATGAGCAGTTACAACCAATGTTAAGCATTTATGGCCAAATGGTATTTCTATACTAGCATACCACTATTTATGTAAGAAGGGTTTACCTTATGTAAGAAAAGTTAAAGTAAATCATTGCAATCCACTATTTATAACCAAGTTTGAGCTCATTCTAATTATTGGGGCGTCCATCTATTTTCTTCCAATAGAAATAATGGGAAATAGTTTCAACACAAGTTCATAAAATTCATATATTCTTATTGCGGTGTCCATCTCTTTTCTCCCAATAAAAATAATAGGAAATAGTTTCAACACAAATTAATATGAAAACTAAGCAGTTACAACCAACCAGTGTTAAGCCTTTATGGCCATATCGTATTTCTATATTAGCATACATCTAAAGCTACACTATTGTGAAAATGAGGACCAACTTGTAAGCATACGGGATCGCATTTTTGTCCCCACAGGTTTCAAACTGGTGACATAACATCACGAAGTACCTTAACAACACACTATGTCACTGACTGTCCTACACCTCAAGGACGAGAATTACATTATGCTAGTATGGATGAAATATAGCTATTTGCATTTGGCTAGAAGGGACGTTAGGTAGTTCAAAGAAGCTATGCCATCATTCTTCAGTTACTAACAGACATTTATTATATTATATTATTTAGGTTTATAAGTTAAAAATAGTTTTAAGTGATTGAATTATTTTATATAATTATAAACACATTTCTTTTGTTTTTATAAATAAAAATATTTATAACTAAAAATTATTTACTTTATCAATTTCAATAAGTTCTCATCATCTGTATATAAGGGAAAAAATATTAAAATATAAATATAATCTTTATGATGATGATGATGATGATGATTAACGTCATCATCATATTTACCATTCAAACCAATACAAGTGCATAAAAAAAATATAATAATATATTGAAGTAAGAGGAATTTTTTTTAAGTGATTGAATTCTTTTATATAATTATAAACACACTGACTACCATCAATTGAACAAGGCAACAATCAAAAATCAATATTTGTTGCCAAGGATTGATGATATGTTTGATCAGATGAAGGGTGTGACGGTGTTTTCAAAGATCAACTTGAGATCAAGGTATCACCAGTTACGGATCAAAGTGGATGACGTCCCTAAAACAACTTTTAATACAAGGTTTTCACATTACGAGTTCATTGTTTTATCGTTTGGACTGAGGAACGCCCCAGGGGTATTTATGAGTTTGATGAACGGGGTGTTCCGCGATTACTTGGAAAATTTCATCCAAGTATTCTTTGACGACTTTTTGATTTACTCTCAAACATTGGAGGAGCATGATGAACACTTGCGCATGCTACTACAGTGTTTGCGGGAGAACAAATGATATGGGAGATTGTCTAAATGCTTGTTTTATCAATCTAATATTTACTACTTAGGGCATGTCGTCTTCGACGAAGGTATCATCGTGTATCCAGCAAAGTCGAGGCTATTATGGAATGGCCTGCATCGACAAATGTCCCCGAAGTGCATAGCTTCATGGGTTTAGTGGGATATTATTGACGGTTCATCGAGGGTTTTTCGAAGATAGAAAATCCGATTATGGAATTGCAGAAGAAGAACAAGAAGTTTGTTTGGACCGAGAAATACGCGGAAGCATTTCGGAGGCTTAAAGAGTTGTTGACAACAACACTGATACTGAAGGTACCTGACATGGACGCAGACTTCTTGGTATGCACTGACGCATCCAAGAAAGGCTTAGGCAGAGTCTTGATGCAAGACGGTCGAGTGATCGCTTACATCTCGACAAAGTTGAGAAGGCATGAGGAGAACTATGCAACGCACAATTTGAATTTGCTATCCATTGTTTATTCCTTGAGAGTTTGGAGACACTACCTTATTGGACGAAATTTTGAATTAAAAACGGACTACTGTGGACTATAGCACATCATTACGCAAAGAGACTTGAACACGCAACAACGGCGTTGGTCGGAATTGCTTAGCGAGTACGATTTCAAAATTAGTTACATAAAGGGGATAGTAAACAAAGTGGCGGAGGCGTTGAGTCGAAGACCATGCATATTTTCAGTGATTTCCTCTTCAGATGAATCTACGTGAAAAGATGCTAACTTTATAGCGTGACAATTACTGGTACAAAGAGGTCAAGGATTTTATCGAACAAAACACAATGATGGTACCAAAATTTGAAGGATTTACTATGGACAATGACGGATCATTGAGATTTAAAGGTCAATTTTACATAGCACCCAATGGTAGTTTGAGAAGTTTGATCCTAAATGAGGCTCACAGAGCAGTGTGCATGGCCGACCCAGGAGTCACGAAGATGAGGGCAGACCTTAAACCCTTATTCTTCTAGAAAGGAATGAAGACAGACATAGTCAACTACGTGGCAAGATGTCTAGAATGTCAGCAGGCGAAGGCTAAACATAGACATCCAGCAGGATTACTGCAGCCACACATTATTCCGGAATCGAAATGGGAATTCATTTCGATGGATTTCATCGTTGGATTCCCACTGACGGCAAGGATACATGACTCAATTTTTGTGGTAGTCGACACTCTAACAAAGAGTGCTCATTTTATTCATGTGCGTACAACGTATCAAGCACCTGACATAGCTAGAGTTTTCATTAGTGAGATTGTAAGGCTACCTGGCATGCCTAAGAGGATTATATCCGATTGAGGATTGGTGTTCACTGGATGATTTTGGATTAGTTTCCAAGAGGCCTTGGGAACCCAACTTAACTTTAGTATTGTGTATCACTTGAAGACAAACGACCAGACCAAACGAACAAACCAAATCTTGGAAGACATGTTGTGCATGTACGTGATGGACCAAAAGAAGTGTTGGGAGGAATTCTTACAACTGGTAGAATTCGCATATAACAAAAGTTACCAAAGCACCATTAAGATGGGGCCTTTCGAATTTCTTTATGGGCGACCATGTTGGACGCCTTTGAGTTGGGATCGGCTTGAGGATAGGGTCCCGATGGGACTAGAAGCGATCCAAGAAATGGAAGATCAAATGCAAACAATAAGACAAATGATCAAAGAAGCACAGGATCAGCAAAAGAGTTATGTCGATGCACACCGTGTCGACTGTAGTTATGAAGTTGGTTATCGAGTCTTCTTGCGGGTAAAACCGCATAAGAGTTCGATCAAGTTTGGAAAGGGTACTAAACTCTCTCCTAGATTCATAGGACCTTTCAAGATTGTGGAGAAGAAGGGGCCCGTGACCTATCGACTAGCCTTGCCTGATTCTTTGAGGCGTGTGCACGATGGTTTTTATGTATATGTTTTGAGACATTATATTAGTAATCCTACACATGTTATTGACATGAGTTCCTTGCAGGTATCTTATAAGGGTGTTCTCACAGCAGAGCCAATCCGCATCCTGGACCATAGCATTCGACAGCCATGGCGTCGAACAGTAGATCAGGTCAAGGTCTAGTGGGACAACTATAGTCTGCACTCAGTGACCTGGGAGGATGCATATGATATGCGTCAGCAGTTTCCATTTTTGTTTAATAGATAGACTTGTGATACTGTTATGCACTTTATTCGGCACTTATGTACTGTGAAACTTCAGGACGAAGTTTAGACCAAGAGGGGGTGTATGTAACATCCTTCTCTTGCATGCACTGAGCGAACTTATTCTTTGAGGACACTTGCTTGCAAGTGATCCTGATTATTATACTATTGGTCGTTTGATTATGATTATGAGGCATTATGGATATGATGATATGTTATTGTGTTGTATTGACATAGACAAATGTTATTGACTAGGTTCTCCTGAGTGTGCAGGACTTTGGACCTCAAGGATGTAGAGGCATCGATGAAACCCCTTGGACTCCAGATCGAGTCAGGGAGTGGACTATTGGGGTTTCATTGTTGTTGATATGACATATGCACATCTGATTATATTTTATGATGATTAATTATTATTACTGACATGATTCGTTGATGGATGCAGGCTGGCGATAGCTTGCCGACCAGACTCACATGTGGAGTGGAGCGGTCACGTAGGACAACCAGAGACTTGAGGGAGAGGTGTGGAAAGCATCCCTGCCATAGCCTACTAGCACACCCCTCGTGGCTCGAACTGTAGGTTAACGATTACCTAGTTCGAGAAGACCCACGATGTTGTGAGGGAAGACTGTGACAGTCACTCACGATGATTCCAAGGGGCGCGCAATAAGGCACGAGCCTTATTCCATAGAGGCCCTTAGTATCCCACAAGATCACCTTGTGAAGTATTGACTCCAAGGGTTTTTTATGTCTACCAAGTCAATCAAAAGGCGAGTGGAACCCTTGGAGCACGTAGTGCATCCTGAAGGGAACGTCACGCAAGAAAAATGGAAAGAGGCGAGTGGCACCCTTGGAGCACGTATTGCATCCTGAAGAGCACATCGTGTAAGGAAAACGGAAAGAGATGAGTGGCACCCTTGGATCACCTAGTGCATCCTGAAGGGCACATCGCATTTTAACTAGAAGGTGAATAAACCTAGACGACCTTAAAATGAATGATGTGATAAGTAAGATTTAAAAACAATTTCCCTAATAAAAATGTCGCCCAGCCTAGTGAGATTAAAATCTAGGTCTAAGTAACACATGTGGTCAAAAATAATAATCATAATTAAACATGTAAAAATAAGGGGATAAGAAATTCATTAATTTATTAAAATCAAATTATAATCGGGAAATTAAATTTTAAAAGGGAAATGATTGTTTTATCTACATATGCTAATTAAATTATAATTAAAAAGAAAAAGGGGTAAAAGGTTATTTTTCTACACTTGCTAAATTGAGTTTAGGTAAAAAGGGAAAGGAGGGAAACTTAAAAGAAATAGGAAACATAGAGAAAAAGGGAAACATAAAGAAAAAGTTGAATGTCTAACTTAGTAAGGAATCTTGCCTTGGGAACTTGTTATTTTTGAACTCTACTAAGAATTTAGTAAGGCGTAAGTCATTTAAGATTTGTAAGAGAATATTGGGACACCAAGGAGCGTTTTTAGGAATGTTTTTAGTTGGGTGAGGGAAATAGGAGTAATTAAATAATTAATGAAATTAATTTTCTGGTGCAACTAGGGGAATGGGTGACATGTGTACGGGGGAAGTTTTTTCTGATTAAATTAATGAAAAAGAAATTAAATGAGAATTTGGGAAAGAAATCACTTAAAAAATCTATAAAAATGATAGAGGGGGAGGAGTATGGATCTGATATTTATGCATAAGGTTACGCTGTTGAATTTTTGTCTTGACTGAACTTATCTTGTGGGAGTTGAGATACCCATCTCGAGTAACGAGTGGTAACTTGACTTTGCGAGGTGAGCTAGGTGCTAGTTGTTCTCTGGTGTAGTGTGTGTGGCCCCTTTGCAGCTCGGGGGGCTCAAGGGGTAGAAGAGTACCCCTAGTGTTGGTTGGGAGGTACCGGTTAGGTCACATCGATCGCCAAGCAGAAGCTAAGATACGTCGGTTTAAATTGTTACTTGCAATGAATTTAAATTTACACATGTTATTTCTCTGTGCTCGGTTTAAAATTTCATTACCATGCGTTGTCTTGCACCTGTTTTCCTACGCTATTGTAATTCCCTTGTTTGTTGTTTTATGAATGGATTTCCTTTGGCGAACCCAACTTCTGATTTCATTGACTTATCTCTGTTGGTTTTATTGATTATTATGAAGAGATTGTGCTTTATCTTCCGCCCTTATCCCTAGGTCATCAGTCCATGCCTGAGAAGTCGTCCAGGAGTCGAATCGACGGTCGTCACTTCGGTGTTTAAAGACCTATAGATTCTAATACCCAACTTTTTTGTCCATGGATGATGAGCGAAGGATAATTTTTTCCCAGCTGTCTACCCCTTACTTATCTCTGCGTTTGATTGATTTCTCTTTGCGCCTTCTTGTGAACAAGTATCTTTACGTTTGATTGATTAAACTCTAAAAACCCGTGCATTTCCTTGAAAGATTATCCCTACATTTATTTGATTGATTATCTCTGCATGTCCTTGAAGGATCAACTCTGCGTTTTCTTTTTGGGTAAAATCGCAGTGTTCAAGGTAAACCCTCTACGTTTCTTTTAAGGATGATACACAGTGATTGTCTGTGTTTTATTGACCACTTTTGGACTACATTTTATTACCTTTATTCGCTCTGTGTTTTACCTATATACTCACTGAATCATACAGTTATACATATCTCATTTTACTCTGTGTTTGGCCACATTAGACTGTGTTTTGTTTCCTTTATTACTCTGTGTTTTACATAAATTAACCGATTACATATTATTTACTCTGATACCTAGATGGCTTGGCATCGAATTTCATTTAGATACAATCTCATTATTCGTAGGCAGTGAACTTAATTGATTGACAACGATTTGTAGATGCATTTACTATGAAAATGGTGGCATGGTTATTGTTTATATGGTAGCATTTTTGTTGTGCCAATGGTGTGTTTCTACAGTGTAAGTGGGGGAGTATTTACTATGTAAAGGGTAGCATTTCTTCTGTGTGAATGGTGGTGTGTCTTTATGTTGCAAATTTGTGTTTGCTTTTACTGCCTTCGATGCCCTGTTGCTACGTTTTGATGGCTTTTTCTCCACCATATCGTACTTCTTTTTTCCAGCAAAAATGTGGTTTGAATGCAGCGTTTTAGTAGAACTTTACCAGCGATTATATATCTGATCCTTTGCACAACAATTTCATTCCTTTTTGACAGTGATTTCATATATAATGTGATAGAGATAGCGATTTCATATACATGTGATAGAGATAGCGATTTCATATATATTTTGATAGAGATAGTGATTTCATATATAATGTGATAGCAGATTAATTTATAATGTGATAGAGATAGCGTTTTTATTCATTGCATTTTTCGGTAGCGATTTGGTTGTGAGCATGTTATTCCTGCGTTTTTAATATTGTTGATAGCGGATAGCCATGCACAGCAATATTATTATTGTACAGAGCTATCATCATTGACTTAGAATTAAGTATGGACAGTAATCTTGATTGTATGACAGCGTTTGAATATTTATTTAGGACTGTGTTTTAACCTTTGTTGACTGCCACATTAACCATATAGGTGTAATAAATAACATTAAGTCGTGTAATAAATAAGCACTATGTTATGACAACGAGTCTATGGTGTAGTTAATAGCATTAAGTTGTGAAATAAATAAGCATTATGTTATGACAACTATTCTATTGTGTAGTTAATAGCATTAAGTTGTGTAATAATTAGCTTTTGTTTTGACAGTGATTTACCACAGTGGTTTTAACTCATCGATATTTTATATACAGAAAAATTGTTATACATAATAGACAGTGTGTGTCGTGTGATAATAGACCGCATATATTTAGACAGAGCTTCCTTTTAAATGCTAGACAACATCTCCTTTTTATGCTAGACAGGGTATCAATGCTAGGCAGCATGCTTTTAGCCTGCGTTTTCATCCCAGATATCATCTAGACAGCGTGCATTTTGGACAGCGTGATTATTGATATCAATGTGTGGGAGAGCATGAATATTGATATGCTTTTGCTTGTGAATATTGATATTTTTTCTCTTGTGAATATCGATATATTGATATTGATATGTTGGGCAGCATTTATATATTGACGACAACCACTTATATAAAATAGACAACACATTGTATATATATAATCGACAGCAGATTTCATATATGATGGACAACATTTATAATATGTTAAGTAGTTCACTTACATTATTAGACATCGTGTTTTGAATATATGATGGACAACATTTATAATATGTTAAGTAGTTCACTTACATTATTAGACATCGTGTTTTGATTTTGTTAAGTGCTTATAATAGTTCACATTATGGTCACATTTATGGTTACATTTACGATAATAGTAACATTATAATAGTTCACTCCTTCTCACTTAGACATCTTGCTTAACAGATAATGGTTTATGGTTGTTGGTGTTAAATTTCGCAGCATCGACAATCATTCTCCAATGAGAGGCCATATGGGCCACCCTAAGGCTAGCCAGGGAGACTTGGAGAATCAACCAGTCTTGTGAGGTATTGGCAAAATCTAGGGGCAACAGAAAACCTCTGTGATTCAAACCAAAAGTCAAGACGAACGAGATGTTATGTGAGTCTAATGCAAAAGTCAGGGGGAACGTACAACCTTTGTGAGCATAGATAGTCTAGTGCAAAAGTCAGGGGGAACGTACAACCTCTGTGAGCATAGACAGACTAGTGCAAAAGTCAGGGGGGACATACAACCTCTGTGAGCCTAGTCAAACCTTGTGAGCCATGAGCAAAAGTCAAGGTATCTAGCAAAAGTTAGGTTGAATGTAAAATTCCTATGAGCTAGAAACAAACGATATTCCTAATATTGCAAATGATGTAATTGTATTGATCTAGTGCGTTGGCATGTGCAAACATTATCCACCATGAAGAGAATTTTGAATTGCCTTGTCAAGAGTTATAACTAAAGTCTTGAGTCTAGTTATATGTTAGAACTAAAGTGTAATGTTGAGTTGCAACTAAAGTCTTGAGTCTAGTTCTATGTTAGAACTAAAGTGTAATGTTGAGTTGCAACTAAAGTCTTGAGTCTAGTTCTATTTTTAGTAATGTTGAATTGCAACTAAAGTCTTGAGTCTAGTTCTATTTTAGTAATGTTGAGTTGCAACTAAAGTCTTGAGTCTAGTTCTATTTTAGAACTAAAGTGTAATGTTGAGTTGCAACTAAATTCTTGAGTCTAGTTATACTTTAGAACTAAAGTGTAATGTTGAGTTGCAACTAAAGTCTTAAGTCTAGTTCTAAGTTCGAACTAAAGCATGTCAGTCTCAAGTCTAGTCCTAAGTTCGAACTAAAGTGTAATGTTGAGTTGTAACCAATCTCAAGTATAGTTCTAAGTTCAAACTAAAGTATGAAGCTGAGTTATGACTAAAGCATGCACTCATGTTACTATTTTGAGCTTCTCCTCTTCCCCTCTTCGGCCTATATAAGAAAAGGTCGAACCCTCTCCTCAACACAGTTTTGCAACACAATTTTGAAACAGAGTTTTCATATGCAGGTTGAGGGTGAAGTAATAGAGGAGCACATCAGTGATAAAGAGGCAGCATATCAAAGGTGTATTTCAGCAAGGTATTGTAAGTATTTGTCAGGTCAGAGTCATCTTGGCAAGCTCTTTGAGAGAAGTACATTCATGGTGGATATTTGTAAGAGATATTAAATTATTAATGCAATAAAGGAATATAGTTTGCTGGGGTTTTTCTCCCTGTACAGGGTTTCCCCAGGGTATATGTGTTGTTGATATACATGTTTACTTATCTACATAATTATTTCTATTTGATTATGATTTGAAATTGTTGAAGTGTATTAAGCCGGAATCAAAGTATTGAAGAAAATAAAAAAATTAATCTGCATAAGAAATCAAGCTCATAATTTAACAGTTGGCGGAGTCGTTTATTAGCTTGTGCAATTTAATGGAGTGATATAGTCTTGCGTCTTGTCGACTTGGTTGCTTGGGTGTGTGGTATAGTCTTCTTGTCAGTTAATTCAGTGTCTTAGCGTGTTGAATTTCTCTTGGGTTAAGGGTCTAGTTATGTTATGTTGTGCCATGGTCACTGTCACGCCTATCGCCTGGTGGCAGCATGATTCCTGATGAGGGTATCATCGCACGCCCTGACCGATAGAGGCGAATGATAACCGGGTCAGAGTTTGTGCTTCTTGATGTGGGTGTTGTTCATTGTAATTGATGATGGCACTTGGTTTGTAATTCCTTCACATGTTTTGGTTTTGCGTGCCATAAAGGTTTCCAGTTACTGATCGTCAAAGTCGTTGTGTCGAGTTGGTTGATTTTGTCCTTTAGCTCATAGGTGTTGTCTTGCTTGTGTCGGGCAGGTAGTAATTTATATTTGTCTTGGATTATCACTTGTTTTGTCCAGTTACCTGATGTGCTAGTGTCTGATTCGTTGCCTTCTGTTTCCTGCGTGTATGGTGTTCATCGTTAAGTTGTGTTGTATAACTACTGTCATTGTTGTCGTCCTGCTAATAAAATAAAATAAAATGCTTTGCGTTGCATCGTATGTAGTCGTAAATATGGTGTCGTTACATATGGTATCAGAGCGGGTTCAACCCTTCGACTGTAGATGGCCATGCTTTCCACTGCAATAAACCCTTGAGTTTTAACCTAGTGCTAATTAAAAAATTTAACGTGTCCATGTAGTGATCTCGATTAGAGGACGCCATAGAGGGTCACAGCGTGGTGTCGTGGAAGGAGGTGTGACGCCTCCAGAAGTGTCTGTGCCCTTAGAGTCTAACCCCCAAGGGGAGGAACAAGTCCTTGGGATGGATTCGATTGTTGTAAGGGATGATGATGATCTGACAAGGCCCTTCCAGGGAATGTCAAAAGGCCTTGATTCACCATCTGTACTGAGATGAGGCTAGGGTGCCTATAGCCTTGAGGGTCCACAGTGCGCCCAACAAGTACCCTTAGCATCCACTGAGAACTCGAGAGAGATGAGTTCTCAAGTCCACAAGTGTCATGAACGGTTGCGTCGTCGAGGCATGGTTGTAGATCAAGGCGATGTGCTTCACACTTCACGATTACGACCTCCAGCATAAAGGTTCGCATGGTGGTTTTTCAACTGAAGGGGAGCGCTCTTCTATGGTGGAATATGCTCCAACCACTTATGAACATGGTCGTCGACGAAATGTCATGGGAACTGTTCGAGGAACAGTTCCGAGAGAGGTATCTATCGGAGAAATTCATTCAGTGTCAACTCAACGAGTTCAACGCCTTGCGACAGAGCGGTCGTACGATGCCCGAGTACGAGGCTCATTTTTAGGAGTTGCTTCGGTATGCTTCGCACCAAATTACAGAGAAACTCAAGGTCAACACGTTCGTTTTTGGCCTTAATGTTAAGATTCGGCTTCTACTTCAGGCACCAAGAATACTAGACCGAAGAAAGTGTGTTGGAATGTGGAGAGCCACATTTCCAACGCGATTGCCTAGTGGAGAGGACTAAAGCATCTGGATCAGCCAGACCCACTACCATGGGAGATTTGGGCAAGGCCCATCAGATTCATGCAGCAGTGAATAACTACCAGGCAAAGCACCAGTCGACTGTGTTCGAGCCGTCGGGTATCGTGTTGACCAGACCATTAGTATTTTGATAGATCTTGGTACTACCGAGAGTTTCATTTCTGGTGCAATGCTAAAAAGGATTAAGGTAAAGGCAGTGAAACAGGATGAGTTTATCTTTGTAAAAATGGCTTCTGGAGCCAAACAAAAGGTTGGAGGGATAGTTACAGGTTGTAGCCTTAACCTGGGATAGTTTGTCACCAGGGCCAACATGTATATCACGATATTAGGATCTTATGATGTCGTGATCGGTATGGACTGGTTGGAATCGCATGAGGCGATACTCAACTGTAAGATGAAACGGTTAAGCTTGGTCGATGATGAGGAACAGAAACACATGATTGTAGGTTGGAACTAGGGAGTTTCCCTGAGGTTCATCTCTTCCTTGCAGCTACGAAAGAGCATGCACAAGGGATGTAATCTTTATGTGATCCTTGCGTTAAATGAGAAGGGAGTACCTGAGGGTCTAGAATGCCTTCCAGTAGTGAGAGAGTTTGTGGACGTCTTCCCGAAAGAGTTACCTGGGATACCACCGGAGAGGGAATTGGAATTTAACATAGACCTAAAATCGGGGACTAAACCAATAGCAAGAACGTTGTAGCAGATGTCGACCCCGGAATTACAGGGGTTGAGGATGAAACTGAAGGAGTTGTTGGACCTGGGACTTATACGTCTTAGTGTGTCACCATGGGGTGCATCGTTTATCTTCATTCAGAAGAAGCTTGGGTTGTGGAGACTCTGCATTGACTACCGTCAATTGAACAAGGCAATGATCAAAAATCAATATCTGTTGCCAAGGATTGATGATCTGTTTGATAAAATGAAGGGTACTCGGAGTTTTTAAAGATCGACTTGAGATTAGGGTATCACCAGTGACGGATCAAAGAGGATGACGTCCCTAAGACCACTTTTAATACGAGGTTTGCACATTACGAGTTCATTGTTTTACCGTTTGGACTGACGAACGCCCCAAGGGTATTTATGAGTTTGATGAAAGGGGTGTTCTGTGACTACTTGGACAAGTTCGTCCAAGTATTCATTGATGACTTTTTGATTTACTGTCAGACATTGTAGAAGCATGACGAACACTTGCGCCTGGTACTACAGTGTTTACGAGAGAACAAATGATATGGGAAATTGTCTAAATGCTCGTTTTATCAATCGAAGATTCACTACTTAGGGAATGTCGTCTCTGGTGAAGGTATTGTCATGGATCCAGCAAAGGTCGAGGCTATTATGGAATGGCCTGCGTCGACGAATGTCCCCGAAGTACGTAGCTTCATGAGTTTAGCAGGATATTATTGAAGGTTCGTCGAGGGTTTTTCGAAAATACCAAATCTGATTATGGAATTGTAGAAGAAGAACAAGAAGTTTGTTTGGACCGAGAAATGCGCGAAAACATTTTGGAAGCTCAAAGAGTTGTTGTCAACAGCACCGATACTGAAGGTCCCTGACATGGACGCGGACTTCTTGGTATGCACTGACACATCCAAGAAAGGCTTAGGCGGAGTCTTGATGCAAGACGGTCGAGTGATCGCTTACATCTCGATAAAGTTGAGAAGGCATGAGCTAAACTATGCAACGCACGATTTGGAGTTGCTAGCCATTATTTATGCCTTGAGAGTTTGGAGACACTACCTTATTGGACGGAATTTCGAACTAAAAATGGGCCACTGTGGACTACATCACATCATTACGCAAAGCAACTTGAATGCGCGACAACGGTGTTGGTCGGAATTCCTTAGCGAGTATGATTTCAAGATTACTTACATAAAGGAGATAGTGAACAGAGTGGCGGAGGCATTGAGTCAAAGACCACGCATCTTTTCATTGATTGCCTCTTCAAAAGAATCTACATGAAAAGATGTTAACTTTATAGCACGACGATGACTGGTACAAAGAAGTCAAGGATTTTATTGAACAAAACACAATGATGGTACCAAAATTTGAAGGATTTACTATGGACAACGACGGATCATTGATATTTAAAGGTCAATTTTACATACCACCCAACGACAGGTTGAGAAGTTTGATCCTAAACAAGGCTCACAGAGCAGTGTGCATGGCTCACCCAGGAGTCACGAAGATGAGGGAAGACCTTAAACCCTTATTCTTCTAGAAAGGAATGAAGGCATACATAGTCAACTACGTGGCAAGATGTCTAGAATGTCAACAAGCAAAGGTTGAACATAGACATCCAGCAGGATTACTGCAGCCACATGCTATTCCGGAATCGAAATGGGAGGTCATTTAGACATATTTCATTGTTGGATTGTCACTGACGGCAAGGAGACATCACTTGATTTTTGTGGCAATCGACACTCTGATGAAGAGTGCTAATTTTATTCCTGTGTGTGTGACGTATCAGGCACCTAATATAGCTAGAGTTTTCATCAGTGAGATTTTGAGGTTACCTGGCATGCCTAAGAGGATTATATTTGATCGAGGATCGGTGTTTACTGAATGATTTTGGACTAGTTTCCAAGAGGCCTTGGGAACCCAACTTTACTTTAGTATTGCGTATCACCCGGAGACAGATGGGCAGACCGAACGAAAAAAAAAAATCTTGGAAGACATGTTGCGCATGTATGTGATGGACCAACAGAAGCGTTGGGAGGAATTCTTGCCACCGGTATAATTCGAATATAACAACAGTTACCAAAGCACCATTAAGATGGGGCCTTTCGAGTTTCTTTATGGGCGATTGTGTCAGACGCCTTTGAGTTGAGATTGGCTTGAGGATAGGGTCCTGGTGGCACCAGAAGCGATCCAAGAAATGGAAGATCAAATGAAAACAATAAGACAAAGGATCAAAGAAGCACAGGATCGATAGAAGAGTTATGTCGATGCGCACCGTGTTGACCATAGTTACGAAGTTGGTGATCAAGTCTTCTTGCGGGTAAAACCGCATAAGAGTTCAATCAAGTTTGGAAAGGGTACTAAACTCTCTCCTAGGTTCGTGGGACCTTTCGAGATTTTGGATAAGAAGGGGCTCGTGGCCTATCGACTAGCCTTGCTTGATTCTTTGAAGCGTGTGCACGATTTTTTACACGTATCTATTTTGACACATTATATTAGTGATCCTACACATGTTATTGACATGAGTTCCTTGCAGGTATCTAACGAGGGTGCGCTCATGATGGATCCAATCTGCATCCTAGACCATAGCGTTCAACAGCCACAGCGTCGAACAGTAGATCAAATCAAGGTCTAGTGGGACAACTATAGTCCGCACTCGGCGACCTGGGAGGACGCATATGATATGCTCCAGCAGTTTCCATTTTTGTTTGATAGATAGACTTGTGATACGGTGATGCACTTTATTCGGCACTTATGTACTGTGAAACTTCAGGACGAAGTTTAGACCAAGAGGGGGTGTATGTAACATCTCGTTGTTGCGTGCACTGAGCGAACTTATTCTTTGAGGACACTTTCTTGCTAGAGATCTGAATTATTATACTATTGGTCATTCGATTATTATTATGAGGCATTATGGATATGATGATATGTCATTGTGTTGTATTGACATAGACAGGTGTTATTGACTGGGTTCTCCTAAGTGTGCAGGACATTGGACCTCGAGGATGCAGAGGCATCGATGAAACCCCTTTGACTCCAGATCGAGTCAGGGAGTAGACTATTGGGGTTTGATTGGTGTTGATATGACATATGTACATCTGATTAGATGTTA
>CBVK0101428930.1:0-11865 GCA_900067695.1 Picea abies
GGTTCTCCAACTTCACATGGTCATATCTCTCTAACCGTGAGGAGTTATGTGACGTTCCACAGACCACTAGAAATTGCATGACATGTACTATCCATCTATAATAGTTTTACCTTAAAATATATTAAAACTCATACCATTATATATGAAAAAACCTTGGGCCCATTACCCAAACCTTTGTGCTACCAGAATTTTCTACTAAAATTTATCCAAGGGTTGAAATCAATCACTAAAGGTTGACATAAATCTACAATATCACTCTCCAATGGTTTACATCAATGAAAACCAACAATCCATACCAATTGTCCATCAACCTAAGCCAATTGTCTGACAATCTCCTCCTTTGGCATTGATGGAAACACCAACACTGATGGCAAAACTTAGTCATGATGACATTCATTCTTATACTCCTCATCAATGTTTCTATCTCTCCTCTTTTTACATCAATGGAAAATGGTATCTCCCTTTGGTGTTTCTCCCCCTGACTGAACTCTCCTTAGGGATGCTCCCCCTGTCTACATGCCTTTGATTTTTCTTTGTGTTTATAAGCCTCTGATTACTCTCTCTCCCTTCATATGAATATTGTCTACCACTTCGACAAAGGGTATCACTCTGAAGTCATATCTCTCATTCTTCCCTTATGACCATCGCTCCCCCTGGAACCATGCCTCTGTTCTCTTTCTCTAAGCCTGCATATAAAAAATCTCTCCCCCTTTTTCATCAATGGAAAATGTATCTTTCCATTTGGGGATGCTCCCCCTAACTAAAGTGTCTGTGGGGATACTCACCCTGACTCAACTCTTCCTTAAACTGATCTCCCAAACTAATTTGTCCTCTTTATCATGATTCCTTATGTAGATCTAAGACATATAAGATAAGCATTCAAAAGAATTCATTTTGGAGTAGAAATTTATCTGAGTCTTTGGCGAAGATACTCAAAGGATTCTCTTGGAAGAGTTTTTGTAAAGATGTCTACCACTTGTTCTTTTGTGCCCACATATTCAACTCTAATGTTCTTATCTGCAACTTGTTCCCATAGAAAGTGATACTTTATTGTAATGTGCATCATATTGGAGTGCATCACCAGGTTCTTTGAGATACTGATGGTGCTTGTATTATCAAAATAGATTGGAATGTGATCATCATACTCAGCCTGTATATCTGGCAGAGTTTGTTTCATCCATAGAACCTGTGTACAACATGTTTCTGCTGCAATATACTTTGCATCGACTGTAGATGAGGATACCAATGATTATTTCTTGCTTAACCATGATACTAAACACTCACATAAGTAGAATGTTGCTCCATGGTGCTTTGTTGGTCATCAATGCAACCTACCAAATCTGCATCTGTGTAGGCAATAAGTGATAGCTCCTTTCCTTTTGGGTACCATAATCCAAACTCTTATGTTCCTTTGAGATATCTCAAAATCCTCTTTACTACTAAGACATGCGATTACTTTGGTGTTGTTTGAAATATTTCCACCTATCCAACTGCCTGCATTACATCTGGTTTGGATGTTGTCAAGTAAGCTACCAATCATTGACATGTATTGCCTCTGGTATATAGACTTTGAGTAATCATATTTTCTCAACTTGCCACTAGTTTTCATAGGAGTGGTAACTGGTTTACACTCTTCCATTCTGAAGTTATTTAGCATTTCTATGATATAATTAGTTTGAGAAATAAAAATTCCTTGGTTGCTTTGAGGTATCTGAAGACCCAAAAAGAAGGATAGTTCTCTGAGTAATGACATTTCAAAATCATTCTACATGTCCTTTTCAAATTTATGGCTTAACTTGTCATTAGCAATTCCAAAGAAAATATCATCAACATAATTTCAATTAATAAAATACTACATTGAGTTACCTTGATGTATAGGTTGTTTTTTGCACTTCCTTTCCATGTTGTTTCTGAGCATTACTATGTTTACTCAAACTTTGTAAGATTCTCATAGGATGGTTCTCTGGTCTGTCTCAACTACCTCATAGACTCCCCCTGTTTATTATTTATATAATATAGAAGTCTCTAAGTTGGATGGATCAGAACAATTCTTTCTCTGATATGTATCCATCATCATCTTCATTGGTAGATTCATCATCTCTCTAAGCTCTGAATTCTTCCCTCTGTCTGTGGATTCATCTCTCACTATAATGTCTGAAAGTACAATATCTTGAACCTGTTCCCTCTTTACCTGTCCTTCTTTTCTTTCAGTTATTTTCCAAACTTTTTTCTATCCCTCATCTTTCCTTTTCTCTGTAGAATTGTCTTCATATCATTTTATTTCCAGTCTTGTGATCTATGGTACCTGATCTTTTTTCACATGTTCTTCATGTTTTGAACTACCATTGTTAACATACCAACCACGCTTCTTCTGCTTAGCTTGTAGAGAGTGTGTGCATTCTTCATTGCTATATTGATTTTGATTTCTTATCCATACTCTCTTATGAGGCTCCTGTCTGTGATTGTTTTTTTTATGTTATCATTCTATAGGAGGGACTTTCAATCTACAATACTTGGCCATGTGTCCAAAGTTAGTGCACTTGTAGCATTCCACTTCAGTTCTCAATGATTAAAACCTGTTGTATATTCTTCTATGTGTTTCACTAGACCTCCTTGGATAACGATTTTGTGTATGTATTTCAAAGTTGTTTATGTTCCTGTTATTAGCTCTGCAACTTATAGCTTTATGTCCAAAATTATTGCATGCATAACATAAACCAAAAGAGATAGTTTGATACCTGGGAGTTGAATATATTATGAAAGGAGTTACTCTTATGAATCCTTCTTCTTCTTGAGGCCTATTTATTTATGTCGGTCGTTGATTCTCAAATCTGAATCTTCTTGGTGGAGGAGTCTCCTTGTAATCTCCCTTGTAGGTCTTCCTATCCCCTTTGATTCTTTCTGCATAAATTTTTGGATATGTTTCTTGTTATGTTGCTTTGGAGCTTGATCCCTTTTCTGTATGATTGTATCCAAGTTAGGAATTGTCATGATTAGGCCTTTGATTGTTGATAATGTCATCCAAAACCTTTGATCTATTCTCCATATTTTTCTTTTGAAGATCCTTTCTCAATGTGACAATCTCTGCTTCCAAATTTCCAATGATCATGTCTCTTTCTTCTAACTGTTCTTTGAGTGCTTATTCAATTATTTTATATTCTTCTATTTGAACCTTCAATTCCATGATGATCTTCTCTAATTCTTGAGTGTCTTCCTTCTTGTCTAGTTCTTCTTGTAGCTTCTTGTTTTTCCTCTTTTCCCTTCTTATAAATTCTATGGCAGTCAACAATTCTTCTCAGTAGTCAACTTCTGCCTCTTCATATTCTTCTTCGATGTATTTTTTATCAAATTCTTTTATTACCATGAATAAAACTCTTTATGTCTCACTGTCACTGACTTCATCTTCAATTGATGAGGAGATGTGTTCTTTGGTGCATAAGATTCTCTTGAAAACTTTCTTTGTGGTTCATTTTCCTTTATATGTATGTTTTCTATTTGAGTAATATTCATCATTCCCCTTATTTTTCTTGTGAGGAAATTTGTTAGAAAAATGACCAATATCATCACAATTAAAACAAATCAATGGAATCTTACCTTGATATATGTCGTTGGTTCCCTTTTTCAATATCTTCACAAAATTGGTCATTTCTTCATCATCTTTCGAGATGTCACTGTTGTTGCTATGTTCTTTTTATTTTTTCTTTCCCTTTTTATTTGAACTTTTGGATCCTTTGAAATATCCTTCTTTTATATTTGGATTTTCATGTTCAGTTCTCATTTCATATGCTGTGAAGATTCCATGTAGTTCATCCATGCTTATTGAGTCTAGATCTGCTCTTTCTTCTAGTGTTGATATCTTAGGATCAAATCTCATAGGAAGAGATATTAGTACATTTTGAACAATTAAAGATTCTTTGATTTCTTCTCCCAATCCTATGATTGCATTTACTATTTCATCAAATCGTAAGAAGTAAGATGCAATATTCTCATCTCCCTTCATCTTTAGTTGTTCGAATTGACCTCTGTAAATTTTAAGCTTAGCTACTTTGACTTTTGAATCTCCTTCATAAATGTGTTTAAGTTTGTCCAAAATCTCTTTAGTGGATTTAAAATGCATAACTTTGGTGTATATCGATTCACCAAGACCATTCAGAAGGGAATTTGTGGCTTTGGAATTATTTTGACTGATTTTTATTGCTCTTTCACTTGTTGGGAGAATTGTTGGTTCTTTGTATCCATCTACTACAGATTGCCAAATTTGAAATCCTTGTGCCTGTATATATGTATTCATCCTTTTGCTCCAAAATGCATACTTATGTCCATCAAACTATGGTATTATATATTTGTACATTTTGTTTCTCTCCATTATCTACATTTCAGTGGTTAAACTGATTCTTCAAGGCACCTTCTCTGATTGTAATTGTTGGATTACTGAGAGAGGGGCTGAATCAGTAATAGAGAAATTATCCCTTTTAACCACAAAATGAAAGTGTTATATCAATGTAGCATTATCATCCAATAGTTGTAGAGTAAATAAACAATGAACAAATGAACAATCATACACATACAAAGTACACCAATGTTTTTACGTGGAAACCCAAAGCGGGAGAAAACCACGAAATGATTTTTCTTATATGTATTTAAGAATTACATTCATTGGAAGCAACAACTTCCTTTGTTTTCCATCTACAACTGGAAGGAGGTTCCAACCCCATAGTTTCTCAAGCTACAACCCGAAGGATGCTCCAACTCCCCAATTCTCTGGCTACAACAAGAACGAGGCTACAACCCCCTATGTTCTCCATCTACAACCGAAAGGTGGCTAAAACCACATGTCCTTGGCCCATCCAACTGCCCTGATGTAGAAGTAGAATGATGAAACCATTGTCACACTATCACTGTGAGATATACTATTGTAAACCTATACCAATCAACCTATGCCAAACAACCTGTACCAATAACCTGAACCATGCATCAATCATGCATCAACCTATACCTCAACCTGTAATTAAGTTGTACCATAAACAAGTGCAGAAACCATGCACCAATATGTACACAACAACCTATAATCAACCTGTACCATAAACAAGTGCATCATCCACGCACCAACATGTACCAAACAACTTGTAATCAACATGTACCATAAACAAGTACATCAACCATGCACCAACCTGTACCATCAATGAGTGCATCAACCATGCACCAAATATGTACCAATCATGCATCAAATACACAAAAACTATGAATCATCAATATGTACCAACATCATCAACTATACACCTCATGTATGTGCCAACTAATCAACTACTTGTCTCAACCATGTACCCAACATGTACCTCAAACAAAATCCCTCATCAATTTCATCATCCAAATCTGATTTGTAAATCTGTAATAGATGTGGTGTATATGATCACATACCTACAAACCTTCCTTAACTTTAATAACAAGAGACTAGAAGTTTCATCAAACTTTACTTTAGTCTCACATGACTAGTTTTGGACTAGTCAACAACCCTAACTTGAAATAATCATAAATATGTACCTGTAATGAATACAGATCTTAAAATAGTACAAAATTTTATTCAACCCGTTTTATGCAATTCCTCTAGGTCTCACTACTTGGAACCTCTCAGAAAAGGAGTTATAGAAAAAATGACATACCTTGTTGAATTCTGGCTTATTCTAGAAAGTGAACGTGTCGAGGGTGCCCCACATAGAATATTTGTTGTATGGATATGAAAATTGTAAAAAAAATACTACCGAGTGTAATATAACCAACACATCTAGTCTTACTAAATTTGGATCTTTTATGAATAAGTTATGATTTTTTTACCCGAAACACCTGTTTTAGACCAGTTTGAGGACTAGCCACAAAACTTATTTTCCACAGAGTGTAACTCCAAAAATAAAATGACTCACAAGATGAAATTTGTACCACATATACTTGGATATGTTTTCTCAACTTCCTCCCAATTTCATGGTCTAAATCATTGTAAAAAAAAATTATTGCGAAAAAAGTGAGATGACCTGTAAATAACATACCTTAGAAAGCATCATAAAAAAAAATTGTCCTCCCTTGAATTTCAGCCTTCTTTACTTCACCTTCCCTCTGAAATTCGACTTATATATCCTTTGGTTACCTCAGTCACCTATATATATTCAATATTCTCAAGTGTGATTAAAATGAGAGAGCCTTGCCTCTTATTTATACTTTCATGTAGCTTNNNNAGGGTTACCTTTTAACCATCTTAACCCACTTTCCTTATTTTAGGGTTAACACACTTCTAATTTCTCCATTAAATTTATTATTTAAATAATTTCTTTTGTATTTAATTTAAATTATAGTACACTCATCACTTCACTTTATTATTTACCTTCTAAAATCTCTTAAACCACTTTGACTACTTTGACCTTTTGGGGCTTCTAGATGACTCATGAGGGTTCTCCAACTTCACATGGCCATAACTCTCTAACCGTGAGGAGTTATGTGACGTTCCACATACCACTGGAAATCACATTAAATGTATTATCCATATAGAATAGTCTTACCTTAAAATATATTAAAACTCATACCATTATACATGAAACAACCTTAGGTCCATTACCCAAACCTTTCTGCTACAGGAATTCGCTACCGAAATTTATCCAAGGCTTGAAATCAATCACTAAGGGTTGACATCAATCTACAATATCACTCTCCAATGGTTGAAATCAATGACAACCAACAATCCATACCAACTGTCCATCAACCTAAGACAACTATATGACACTGTCAACCCAATTACTCACACATATGGGGCTAGCCATGTATGGAAATTCAAGGATATTCTATAAATTCAAAAAACATACCATAATAGAGGGTTGAGGAAGTGAAAAACCTACCCTTATATGGATATCAAATAATGCTAATGATCGGGTCACTAGGAGGAGAAGGGGTTCCATTCTTTAGCATTTTATTTAATCCACAATTGAGTAGAGAGAGTAGGAGTTGTATTTTGAGAGCATAATAGAGGATGAGAGATTAGGTAGAAGCCATACATGCCACGTTGTCAAAGGAAACTCCATAAAGAGTGACTCTTTCTTCATACTTATATTTGAAGGAAAGAGAGAAAACCAACCTCACCTTCTAGCTGTGTTTTCTCCTCATTCAATTTCTGAGGTTATGTATTGTTTTTATTTGTGGATGTTGTGTGATCATTTATTTATGTTATATATGTTTTGGATTTCATCTATTTCATACATTTTAAGTAGAAAAATAATCATTAAAATATCTAGGATCTAAAGGAAATGAATCTTCACAGTAAATATTTAAGTATTTTATTAGATCTATTGTGATGAACTATATAATGGAATATTCATGAAAATTTAAAGATCATATTGGTATCAGAGTAGGTTTTCTTGGGGTTTTTGTGGAAAGTTGTAGGCATCCATGGATCGATTTAATATGAAATTCATAGAATGTTATCCATGGATGATGAGTCTCTTCCTAAAGGCCCTTGATATCTAGTAGAGGAGATATTTGTGAGGATGGAAGAGCATATCCTTGAAATATGTTGTAATATGTCCCTCCTCATGGTAGCTCTAGCAAGAAATCTCAAAAAAATTGTAGAAGTTGGAGACTCAAAATCAGAGATCATATCAAATGGGAAACTTAGGGATAACAAAGACCCAGAAAAGGAGTCACAAAAAGAACTAAAGAAAGAGAATTTGATTTCTAGTACCATAAACCCTTCACATTATTTATTCATGATGGAAGAAAAAGTTGACATAAAGACATACCAAGGTGAGATCAATGCATTAAAATTGAATCATTGGTTTCAACAAATAGATGATTATTTCAACATTCACCATATAAATGAAGAACAAAAGATATCATTTGTCAGACTCAAGTTACAAGGCCATTCTTTAACCTGGTGGGAAATCCATATGTAAACACTTAGGTCGGAGAGTGATCTACTAATAACTACGTGGGAGGACATAAAAACCTTCATCAAGTATGAATTCTACTCTATTAGGTATGTAGAGGACCAATGGATCTGGTGACCCTAATTCAGGAAGAAGCAAGGGAAGAGTGTACATGATTACACCATCGAGTTCAGAAAGATGGCCATCATGTTGGGTATCTGTCGCAAGAGTACAAATGTACTTGTATAGTATATGGGGCCTATACATAGCCATATACGAAAGAAGGTGATGTTTTTAAAGCCAAGGATAATGGGTGAGGAATGTGTACAAACATAGTATCTAGAAAACATAGGCCACAAGAAAGGGAAACCAAGCAGTTCGAAGCATAAAGAGCACGAAGCAAATTCCAAGGAGGGGAAGAATAAGTGGAAAGGGGGAAAGTATAAGAATATGACAACCATTTCACATCAATGAAAGGATCCCAACAACCATTGTAACCACTACAATATTGATGGGCACATTGAGGAAAGATTTTGGAAACTACATCTATAATTCAACCCAAAGAACCGCAAGAAGGATGAAAAGAAAAACAATCTTCTAGTCATAGATTTGCATAATCAAGGAGAAATAGACTCTGATGTGGATGGGAATATTTTTCACACATCAATATAAAAGGAGTTGAATTTGGTAGCCTTCATCACCAGGAAGACAATGATATGTGAAAACACTTCCACATCAAGATTGAGGTCAAGAGGTCCATGATATACATCCTTTTCGACTCTGTTTCACATGCTAATATCATAGAAACATATTTGGTGAACAATCTTGGATAGTAGGTTCACAATAATCCAATACTATATCCATTGGAATGGGTAAAAAGGGATGTATAGATCAAGGTAATGAAATAGTGTAAGATTAAATTTTTTGTAAGTGATGATTTTATTGATGAAGTGGAATTGGACGTAGTACCACTTGATGTATGTGGAGTAGTTCTTGGAATCCCCTACATGTATATTAGGGATGTAATATTCATGAAGAGAGACAAACAATATAGAATAATCAGGGATGGGAAGTCCTACATTATCGACACGCATAAAGGAGAGTCAAATATCTCATTGGTAAGTGCCAACCAAACCTAAAAGTTGATTAGTTAGAGTAAAATATATGTTTTACTTTACTTAAGATAAAATCAAACTGAGAATGAATCAATATGATTAAATTCATCCCTGGAAGGGTGTACTAAGCAGTAGAAACATCTATTGGAGGAGTTCTTATGATCTTACAGTTGAGTGTTCCTAAAAGGATACCACCCAAGAGGGAAGAGGAGAATAGAATAATTTTTTTCCAAATTCCCCATCATCGAATGTTGGGTTGTATAGAAAGTCTTTTTTCGAAGAAAAACAAGTGAAGAAGTAGTTGTAGCAGTTATTGGAGCAAGTCATGATTAAACCAAGCACCTCACCTTGAAAGTCTCCTATTATAATTGTACCAAATAAGGATGGGACTTGGTGAATATGTATCGAATATAAAGAATTGAAAAATATTACGCTAAAAATTGATACCCTCTACCCAGGATCAATAATCTGTTAGATCAACTACAACATGCAAAATATTTCACCAAGCTGTATCTCAAATTGGGATACCACTAGGTATGCATCAAAGAAGGAGACTCTTAAAATACTTCCTTCAATACAAGGAGAGTTTTTAATGAATGGTTGTTCATTCCATTTGTTTTGTGTGTGTGTGAAAGATAATGATGGTCTCTCATGATGTGTTAGTGGCAATGAAAAGATGGAAAAAGAACAATTTGTTAACCTGGAGGGATTATTCAAGGTACTTTTACGATGAATTTTAATATGGTGTAAGAATATGAAACATAGGAAATGGAATTAACTTTCTGAATATAAAACTTCTAATCATAGAATTTGTGAATAACTATGTCAATTTATTTTTTCTAACAATGGTATGCTATTTTTCCAACAAAATATGAGGTATATATTTTTGTTTGTGAAGGTGTTGAGTTGAGTACCTTAACAATGGAATATCATTCCAAAAACTTGGATAATTGTAGAGAACCCATTTTTCTAGTGTGGTGTATATTTTGGAAATTTATAATATTATATATATATATATATATATATAATTTCAAAGTCAATATATCCTTGAAATTACAATGCCTTTTGTTTGTGCATGATAAGAGGGTATTAACATGATCAAAAGTTTTTTTTAGATCATAGATATCAGTCTCCTCTAGTGTGACATATAACTCATTCGATAAAATTTTAAGGCAAAAACAAATTATAGCATAAATAAGAGAGGTATGTATTATAGGATTTTATAAATGTGAAGACAAAAGTGGATTAAAAATAGTAAACAATATTAATTTAAAAAAAAAAAACTGTATATTTGAAATCTACATAGTTGATTCTCTCTATGTTTGTAGTTTTTTCAACAATTGAATTTATTATCCTATAAAAAAATAACATAAAAGACATATATATAGAGATCTATTAAAACAAATGGAGGATTTTATCAATTTGCAGACCGAACCTCTAGGTTTGTGATCCTAAACCTAAATTTGGGGCAACCAAGTCAGCATACCTGTTGTTGATTCTTCCAAAAACAATTTGAATTAAAAAGTAATCACACATTTTCTTAAGAGAGTGCATGCACTCTAGGAATGTGCATGTGTTCCTAATAGCTCGAAACACGAATGTGTTTCTAAGAGCATGCATGCTCTCCTATAAGCTATTTTTTATTTCCCATTCCCCACCTCCCACTCTCTCTCTCTCCTACATATACCCCCACTCTTTGTTTCCCTATCACTCTCCCTCTCTACCCCCCTTCTCTGTATCTCTCTCAATCTCCCTCTTTACCCCACCTATCTCTCTCCTTCTCTCTCCCTCTCACACTCCTATGCAAGGTAATACCTAGACATCACAAGGCATGGAAACACCTAGACCTAGAACTTTCCTTGAAATGACTTAGACTCTCACACCCACTCCCATTATATCCCCACCCTCTCTCTCTCTCTCTCTCTCTCTCTCTCTCTCCCCCCCCTCTCTCTCTCTCTCTCTCTCTCTCTCTCTCTCTCTCTCTCTCTCTTCCCTTTTGTCCCTCCCTCCCCTATTATCCCCCCCTCTCTCTTACACCTCTCTCCCACCCTTTCTCTCTCTCCTCGTTGTTCATCGCAATCTCTCTTATCCTCTTTCTCTCTCTATTCCCCCTCTCTGTCTCCCTATGTATCCCCCCTTCCTATCAATATCTATCTACCTGTCATTCTCTATTTCCATCTTTGCTTCCCTTCCTCTCACTATCCCTCTCTCTACCCCCCTTCTTTGTCTCCCTCTCCCTCCCTCTCACACTCTTTCTCTACCCTTCCTCTTTGTATTTCTCTCTCCCCTTCTCACACTCTCAAACACACTCTCTCGCCCCCTACCTCCCACTATCTCTCCTCTATCTCTCCTACATATACCCATCTCTCCGACAATTATCTCTCTCTACCCCACTCTCGGTTTTCCTCTCTATCCCTCTCATACTCTCAAACACTTTCTATACTACCCTTATATGCCTTTCTCTCTCTCCCTACCACGCTATCACATGCACTCTTTCCAACCCCCCTCTATCTCTTCCTCTCTCTCCCTCCCACACTCTAACACACTCACTCTCTACCCCCCCTCTTTGTCTTCCTCTCTCTTCCTCTCACACTCTCACACACTAATAATTTTGGTACATTTCAAGGAAAGGCATGGTAAGGAAATAAATGACCTTTACCTAGACATGACAAGGCATGTCAATATATAGACCTATTCCTACACCTATACTTTGACCATGACCTAGACCTATACCTTTCCTTGCCATGCCTCACACTCTCACACCCACTCACTCTCTTTGAATTTTTCCCTCTCTCTCTCTCCCTCCATATATTTCTCTCCCTCATCCCTCCCTCTCTCTCTCCCTC
>CBVK0101428936.1:0-18376 GCA_900067695.1 Picea abies
GCTCTTCCGATCTCACTTAACTTCCAATGAAAATCAATACCGTATTTGGCCTTCATCGGCCCGGAGAACCAAGAGCATCTTGCTGGCCCAAATTAAATGTCTCATAGGCTGGTAGGTAAATGGCTCCTGAAGAATTAATGAGAGATAGGGGAGGTGAACCACCCATCCGTAGGAGTTTAGACCTAACCAGTGCGCAGAAAATCGTGCCACACGCAACCTCGCAAGAGGAAAAAGGCATGAGGGAGAGATGGTATGGGGATATGTGAGGGGAGGAGAAGAAGAACTATAGCGATATGTAGAGTAAGTGATAGTGGAAAGGAAGGAGAGTAACCTTCGCTCTCGGTCACTGGCAAACAAAGACACAGTCTCGCAGCATCGTGGTCTCAGCTCGGGGGTGGCTAGTGGAGCATCGTGGTCTCAGCTCGGGGGTGGCTAGTGGTAAATCCGTTGGGAGTCGTTGAGCCTATGGTTGGGTGGAAATGAGCACCCCTCTCAACAGTTGCATAACGGTCCCTGGTGTTATTTCTGATAAGTGTTTTTACATCTTATGTCTTGAAATGTATATTCCGACTTTTATGCTCATAAGCTGTGAATTTGGGAATTTGTTCAGTGTAAGAATGTTTGTATGGTGTTTTGATCAGTACTGGTAGTTGCACGTTTATAATGGAAAGACTACATATGGATTATGTTTTCATAAATCACTACTTATATGCATATTGATCTAATTCAAACTTCACATATGGTTCTCGGGAGAGAGATACCCTTATATGCCTCAGATAGTACCCTCGATAAACCTCCCCATAGAGATACCCTCCTTGAAAATCCCATCAAGAACCTGGAAAGAGGATGTGAAGGCGCAGGGCCTTAGTAACCCTGATAGGTGTTGATCAATGGACGAGATCCCATCAGAGGATTTGTAGTCACTCACGACTGTTAGATTGATAGAAGAAATGAGGGCGTTAAAATGCCTTAACCCCTTTTTCCTTTGTCTGTGTGAATAGTGGAGAAATTGGGATCGTAGATCCCCAGGGTCCATGAGAGTATCTGGAGCATTGATTTTTCCATGTCCAGGAAGCCGTGGGAGAGTGCACAGGATTAGGAACCAATATTTGTCATTAGATATCGGCTAGAAAACCCAATAGCCATTGAATATATTAGGAGATACCCGAGGGTTAAACCCCCAACAAATAGGGGTGAAAGCCCCGAAGTAGATTTGGGTCATCCGATTAAAGGAGGCCACGTGTCGTGAGATTTCCCACTTCGGGAAATTAGGAATCAAGAACTCGGGAGTTCTGGTGATGTGAGATCGGGGCGTTCCATGGTGGAAACACTGAAGCAGCTTTGGACCATCTGATTACGGGAGGCTACGTGTTGAGAGATTATCCATTTCGAGAAATCAAGGATCAGGGATTTGGGAGTCCCGTTGACAAGAGGTCAGGCCCTCACCTTGATAAATCCCGACAGAAATAAAACTGTAGTCATATGAAAAGAGGTCATATTGACCAAGGCATAGCCTAGGGGGCTAATTGTCAATCGAGGCCCATTTGACACTTCGGCATTTCAGCACTGAGAATACCGAAGGGCATGCTCCCTTGTGTCCACAAATCCCGAAATCTGGACTTGTAAACTCCCACCTGTTAGCATGAGGGTTAAGTCTCGATCAACGGGCGAGATCCCTTTGAAGGATCTAGAGTTTGGGGTGACCGTCAGATGTGGGGGAAGGTACGTGGAGGATAGTTCCTCTAACCCTCTCAGTCCTTGTAAACGATGAACGGACGTGATCCTTTCAAAGGATCCAGAGTTTGGGATGACCGTCAGATGTGGGGGAAGGTACGTGGTGGATAGTTCCTCTACCCCTCTCAGTCCTAGCAAGTGATGAAAGGACGTGATCCTTTCAGAGGAATCTAGAGTCTGGGTTGACCATTAGATGTAAGGAAGAGATGTCTATGTTAAGCTGGGGCATAAATGCACATTGGGATAAGTGGCGAGCAGATCTGGACGATTAGAGTCCACACGCCCATATCTACGGCTAAGGCTTCATTCCGGAGCCCCCCTTGCCATTCTGCCTTTAATGGGGGGGGTCTGGAATGGCGTGTTAATGATGTGGGGCCCCCTCCTATCACATCACCTTCCATTCCGTGTTTCCCTCTTGCCACCTATATTCCACTTAACTGTGCAATGGGGCCCATCCCTATTGGCCACTCGCTATCCCTATTGGGATTCAGTGTTTTATGAGTTGCCCATTTCTATTGGCCATTCGCTATCCATGTCAGGGTTCGGTGTTTGCAGAGTTGAACAACTCGACACTCTTGTAGTGCTGAGACATGAAATGCAAATAGGTGCCATAATTGTTGGACCGATAGTTGTGACCCACAATCACATGGGAGCATATGAGGGAAGAACCAGCTGAAGCTAGGCCTCCATAGTTATGTCAGGGGTTCTGATTCTCGAAGAATAGGCGAAAATTTTGATTATGGTAGTGGGTGCGTTGCAAATCCTCACTCGACTGGGGGGAAATAGCCTCAAGATAGCTCTTTCATACACCCTAGTATAGGCCAACCATATCCGGGTACATCCAATCCTATTTGGGGTTCGAACACTCAACCCCATGCCCCTATTCAAGGGAACAACCCCAACCAATACAACCCTATAAATTACCTACCTCCACACCAACAACCAAATCTTCTCGGATCTTTGCATTATATTAAATTTTCTTATGGTCCTACTGGTATACCTATGGGGCTTCCTCCCCAAAGTCACCAGTACCCACACGTGAATAGACAGTTACCCTTCTTAGCCACCATGTACCTCCTTGATCTGTCGAGAATTTTAAATGATCTGATCCATCACTCTCCTCAATGGCCCGTGATACCGACCAAACTACCATTCAATGGTGAACCAAGAGAGGACCCTAACAATAATGTAATGACTTTCCACCTTTGGTGTTCATCCAACTCTTTGATGGATGACTCTATTTGTTTACATCTTTTTTAGCGAACTCTCACAGGTTCCACTGCGAAGTGGTATATAGAATTACCACGAGGCTTCTTCACCGACTATAAAACCCTCTCCATGGATTTTCTCACCCACTACCAGTTACTGATCCATTACAAGATTGGAACCAAAATTTTGAGTTCTTTCAAACAAACCAAATCCACTCATATCTCTGATCACATTCATGAGTGGTGACGGAGACAACGTCTCATCAAACTCAAACTTCCTGATCAGTTACTAGAAGAATGGTTCACAAAATCATTTGTGAATGACATCTCTCATGACATCACCATGGGTGGAGTTGTCATAGAATAATAGGTGATCAGTCGTGCTCAATACCTTGACCCCGTTTACTCACAAATGGGTACTCTTTACGATTTACTCCCTGACGCACGTCGTCCTTCTACTACTACAACTTCAAGTAATCCTACTGCTTCTCATGCAGCTGATGGTGTGATTGGCACTTTCCATGCCCAACCTCACTCTGCACAAGCCTCTAGCACCAACCCCAAATATGTTGCTTCCAATGTTCAAAATGCTCCATCTCCTACCCCTCCCACCAGCAAGACTTCTGAGGTGAAATCTGTTCAATCTACCCCTGCCGGAAAGAATAAATCCAAAAAAGGGAAGGGTAAGAACGAGGAGGATAAAAATAATCCACAATCTGAGAAGACCAAAACACAACCTATTGATGATAAGGATAAGCACAAACCCAGATACCCTTGTCTTATCTGTGGTGATGATCACTACACTAAGGATTGTCCAAGACCAGCTGAGGTTACTAAGTTCCTTCAAGGGACCCCAAAACTGCCTACCCCGACCTTATTGTCACAACCCTTCCCTTCTTAACAATAGGCCCAATTGCTTATTCATGACCAACCTTCCCCCTCCACTACATCCTATGTATTAATGTGTACAGGTGATTCAAAGAAGAATGAAATTACACTTACCATTCGAGCCAAAGATTATTCTTCCTCCAAAGAGAAGGTTGATGAAATACCTCCTTCGTTGGTACAACCATCTTCCACGACTCCACCTACAAACGGTCCTCTTCATATCGAACGATCGAGCCTAGATACAATTCTTCACTCTCCCCCAAAGGGTGTTTTCTGAAAGTATGCTTTCAATCCTCATGCGCGTGCTGCCCAAAACTATAGTATTGTCGAAGATCTGGCCCAAGCACCATCCACGATGTCAACTCTCGAAGTCCTTCAAAGTTATCCTACACAACGGAAGGAACTGTTGAAAGCTATTGACCCCACAGATACAAATTTAATAATTTTTGACTTGGAAGATCACATTCCAAGGTTAACCCCTCAACTCACCTTTCAAATACAAGTTATTGTCTCCGACAAGAACATTTGTAGAATAGTTATTGATGAGGGTGCCTCGACATGTGTCATGTCTATTGCCTGCTAGAAAGCCATCGGCTCTGCCCCCTTAACCGAATCACAAAACATGATCAAAGACTTTAATGGCTCTGGATTTAAGCCTTATGATGTCCTACCTTCGTTGCCTATTATGTTAGAAGGAAAAATGGTCAACGTGGAAGTTGAGGTCTTTGATGCTCATCTCGATTACAACCTTTTACTTGGCCATAATTGGATCGATTCCATGCATGTAGTTGTGTCCACTCTTTTTCATGTTGTACGTTTCCCACATCAAGGAAAAGTAACTACGGTGGACCAATTGGCCTTCTTTAACTCTGATGCATGTACCAGCAATGTACCTTTCATTGCAAAAATACCCCCTGGATATGAGAATGCCAGTGTCAATCTTCTTATAGATTCCTCTTTGATGGGTACTTTCCCCATTCCACCACCCGATGTTCCACATCCGTTTGTCACCTCGATCAACATGATTTCCACCTTTGTTCATGAAACCCCTATGTCTTATGACCCGTGGATAGTACCCAACCCCGGTGATCATCTTCCCTATGACGACCAAATGCCTTTGAGTCCGGTCAAATCAACTTATCAAGCCATTCAATCGGCAACCCTTTCTACCCCCTCTCTTGGTGATTTATCTCCAGATCCATTCCGTGTCATTTTTCCTACAGACGAGATGATTATGTCTATTATGTCCATGGAAGATACCCCTTGGGACAATGGACATCATCGTTCCATTCTCTTACTGGAACGACACACCATTGAGAGTTACCAACGGATCTCGACTCTATCAACCATTATCATCATTTCTACCATTCCTGAGTCTACACACAATATGTTATATGAAGGGAACCTAAGTAATATCTCACCCACCATCCCCCTCGACATATCCATCAAACCTGGAGTTGTTGAAAATGTGCATATGGGAGCTTTGTGTTCCCATGATGAAGTTGTCACCTACAAGTCTCTTTTCCAAGAATTCTGTGACATCTTCGCATGGAGCTATGAAGAAATGTCGGGTATTGACCTCGACATTGTTGTACAGGAAATTAAGACAAACCTGGATGCTAAACTTGTCCAGAAACGACTTCGTCTCGTCCACCCGTGTAAAGAAGCTGCTATCAAGCTTGAAGTTGAGAAAATTCTTAAAGATGTCTTTATTTACCCTGTGGCTCTAACTGAATAGGTTTCCAATCTTGTTCTGGTTAACAAGAAACAAGGTACGATCCGCGTGTGTGTTGATTATAGGGACATTAATAAAGATTATCCTAAAGACAACTTTCGTACCCCCTTCATTGACCAGATTGTCGACGATTGTGTCGGAAGTGAAATATTATCTCTAATGGATGGCTTCTCCGGATATAATCAAATCAATATCGTACCCGCAGACCAACACAAGACTACTTTTATTTGTCCTTGGGGCACTTTCGCCTACCAGAAACTACCCTTCGGTTTAAAGAATGTCAGCGCAACTTTTCAACGTGCTATGTCTTATGCCTTTCATGATATAAAGCACATTGTGCATCCATATCTTGATGAATTACCGGCTCATTCCATGTGCCGTGTAGATCATCCAACACACCTCCGAGCCATTTTCCTTCGATGTCGATTTTACTGTATACGCTTAAATCCCCACAAATGTGTTTTTTGTGTAGAATCCGGCCGACTTCTAGGCTTTATTGTTTCACGTACAGGGATTAGGGTAGATCCTTTGAAGTTTGAGGTGATTCTTAATCTACCTCCTCCTTCCTCACTTCACTAGCTATAGAGTTTGCAAGGGAAAGAAAACTGTCTATGTCGTTTCATCCCAAACTACGCTGAGTTAACCCTTGTATTTACTTGACTGCTCAAAAAAGGTTATGAGTTTGTATGGGATACTATTTCCAACAAAGATTTCGATGCTTTGAAACTAAATTTAACACATACCCCACTACATTTCCCACCTAATTGCAGTGGATATTATTTCCTTTATCTTACAGCCTCAGACTCTACTATTTCTATGGTTCTAGTCCAGGAGGATGCTTCTCATGACGAGCATGTCATCTATTATTTGAGTCGAAGTCTCATGAATACTGAAACCAAGTATTTACATGTTGCAAAACTGGCCTTGGCAGCCATCCAAGCTATCCAACATTTCCAAAACTATATCCTTTTACGTAAGACTACTATGATTTCCAATTGTAACCCTATGCAACACATTCTTACACGCCAATTTCTAGGGGGAAAATACTCCAAATGGATTGTAATACTTCAAGAGTTTGACTTAGAGTTTGAACATGCTAAGTCCAATAAATCATTGGTGTTTTCCGAATTGATATGTGACCTTCCCTGTTCTGAGAGAGAAAATGTAGCAGAGGATTCATTACTCGATGAATCCCTCTTTCTTATCAGTTTTGACGACCTTTGGTATGGGGATATCACTATATATCTCTAGAATCAGAATTTTTGGCCCAATTTGTATAGAATTGACCACCGTCTAATACATTACCAAGCCCATCAGTATATTATCCTCGGTGATACTCTTTATCGTCATGGGATTGACTCCATTTTTCGACGATGCCTCACATTTGACGAATCTGACAAAGCCTTGAATGACTTCCATTCTGGAGCATGTGGTGGTCACATGTCTGGGTATGCTACTGCGCAAAAGATCTTACGAGCTTGATATTTTTGGCCTTATTTATTCAAAGATTGTATTATTGTCATCCAAAAATTCCATGCTTTCCAAACATACAACAACAAAATACGATCACACCCTTCTCCTTTACACCCTGTAGTCTCCGTTGGACCTTTTGCGAAATGGGGTATCGATTGCATGACATGTCACCCTCACTCAGCTGGGGGGCATGGATACATTATTGTAGCTATAGATTACTTTACGAAGTGGGCTGAGGCGATGCTGACATTCGACAATATGGGAAATACCAAAGCACTATTCATATTCAATCATATCATTGCTCGGTTTGGTGTTCCCCAAGCTATCGTTACTGATCACGGTAGCTACTTTAGAAACTTCATGATGTTCGAACTCACTGAAAAGTTGGGTCTTCGCCATGAAAACTCAACACCCTATTACCCATATGCCAATGGCCAAGTTGAAGCAATAAACAAAGTCCTCATTACTATGCTTTGACGAATGATAGGGATTCACAAAACTAGTTGGCACACAATGTTGTTTTCGGCATTATGGGCTTACTAGACATCTGTCAAGTCTTCTACTGAGTTTTCACCTTTCCAGTTAGTTTATGGTATAGAAGTCATATTTTTGATTGAATGTGAGATACCATATCTAAATCTCGTTCTTGAACTTCTCCCAAACACTTCTGCTAAAGAAGAACATATGTTGTATCTTATGCAATTAGATGAAACCCGTCGTGATGCCACCCTAGTTATAGAAACCCGGAAGAAACGTGTCAAAGCCCAATATGACAAACATGTCAAACCATGTGTGTTCTCTAAAGGAGATCTAGTTCTCCTTTATGAACAAGATCAGGATTTGTTAGGAGCCAGAAAATTTGAGGTTATGTGGTGAGGTCCTTATATCGTCAGATGAGTGTTGGAGAAAGGAGCCTATGAGTTAATGGACTATGATGGTATCCCTTTGAGTGAACCCAGAAATGGGCTTTACTTAAAGAAGTACTATGCTTAGGTCATCTATGCATAAGTGTTTTTATTTTATTGTATCATACTCTTGTGTGTCACTTTAGTGTGCTTTTTCATTATTTGGTTTCTACCCTCTACAACTTACCTTGCATTGTGCATGGTTTCCATATGTCGGAGTCTTCGCTACCCCACATTAGCTTCGCTAATGGCACTAGTCATAGTACTCAAAACTTAGCTTCCACTGCATGGGAAATTTACACACCTAAAAATAGTCTACGAGGTGTTTTCCTCAGTCGTGTGACCAATACTATCGTAGAATATAGCGTTGTCATCGAATTGTTCACTGATGCTATTTCTCTTGGTATGCGCCACCAGGTTATACGACTTGATTCGTAGTTGGTAGTGCTACAGTTAAGTAATGTCTATGCTATCCGAATTCATACATTATTACGTGTATATCTACGAATTCGCCTCTTGGAATGTTATTTTGATTATATCGAATATCAGCACATTCCTATATGTTTAAATACATTCACTGGTGCTTTAGCTAATTATGTGTTAGATAGACATCTGAGAAATTTATAAAACCAATCACACATCACATGTATTATACAACACAAAATAATCCTGTAGAAGCCGTATATATGTATATAACGATCAAAAGTTTTTAACAAAAAGTTTCTGTCCAAAGACCAAAATCTCAAAATATGAAGCATGTGGCTTCTATAAAATAGCATCATGGATGACGCTCATGGTAACACACAACTTCTTGGGCTACCCTGCGAAGCAGTTGATTGAAAGACTCAGACACACCCATAGTATGGCGCTAATAGCGTCTCGGGATCTCTCCAATAGTGATGTCTGGGACATATGCAGTTAGTCCCTCTAAGTTTTGTTCAATTGCTTTGTAGTCCTCAGCATCCCATCTTTCCACTGGACCCACTTCCCCTCGCCTCTGAATTGGATATGTCCCAGGCGGTCGATACGGCCCCACACCTGTGTTGTCAAAAGAAATTTTGGATTAGTCCTTGGATCAAAAACATAAAAACATTTTATATAATAAAATTTGCAAAAAACATTAAAAAATAACAAAATGTGTACTTCTTACCTAAGTCACCCCATCGAGCATCCTTAGGAAGAACCAACTTCGGAGCTCCTTGGAAATCCAAGCCGACATAGGCATAGTCATCGACCATCAACATCTGGGGCCTCAACCAGTCAAAAAATGAATTGTTATATTTAATAATAGGGTCTGCTATGTGTCGGGCCATGAGGTTACACCACCTCATCATCCTTGGATCTTGTGGAGTCGGTAAACCCCAATTCAACTATAGATGCAGCAGTGGGACCCTCTCAAGGAAGAAAGACACCAAAATCGACCTGTACCCAAACTGCTTCAGGTCACCCCTTCTACACTTTGTCAGTTTCCTCTTCATGCTGTGGAGAACCACATCCAACCAGTTAAAAACCCAAGGCTCTGTGCACTCTATTTCATATTGGAAATAACTCTAGAGAGCCATGTGCAGAGCCGCGCTCCTAGCCATGCGTGAAATGGTAAACAAGATAATCCATAGGGTTAAATCTTGGACCCCCCAAATGGAAAATTTACCCTTGCTTCTCTCCACCTCAGGAACATAATGTCGGTGAACATACTCACTCATAGGAAGTCCACCACCCCTACCTCTGGTCAGATTCACATGGGATCCACGTCATGACAACCCCGTCAGAAAATAGATATCCTCAATATCTAGTGTAAGTGTGTGGACCCCTACAAGAAAGACCTGTTGGTTCACATCCCACATGTGGACCAGGTACTCTAACAACCTGAGTTGGGCTCTCATGCCCTTGATCTTGAAAATTTTTAAGACCCCACATTCTCGGAGGGAAGCAACTGTACGTGGATCATTTTTAGCAAAGGCATCATCCTCCTCGTGTTCCCTTTCCCTCCATTCCAACATCGTGATGATCAATACCTGAAATGGAGCCATGATAAGGAAGTTAGCAACTCTTTTTAACCTCTTGAATAAATTTTTATTGAGTAAAAACTTGCACAAAAATCCACTTTTCAACCCTCACAGGTGAATCTTTTGCACAGTGCGAGATTCTCACAGGTGCACTAAAGCCCACCTGCAAAAATCTTAGATTCTCATAGGTCCTGAATGGCCCACCTGCGAGAATGCCTGAGTGCACCTACCGGTTCTAAAATGGTCTCAAAACTCTAGAATTTGCCAATAAAAATCAAAAGTAATCCATGAAAAAGTTGAAGAATCAGGAGATTACCTCGTTGGCCAAAACCATTTGCTAAATGATCACTTGTAGATCCCGCAATCGACCGATGAAATTTGGGAAAAAAGGAGGTTTGTTGGACAAGTTTTTGGCAAAGTGACAATGAAATGGTAAAAATCCCTTTTTACCCATATTTATTCACTTTTTTACTATTTTTCATTGATTTTTATATTGTTTTTATTACTTTTTCCTAAAAACATAATACCCTAATGGCTTTGTGAGCATGGTTTTTTACAAATAGCTGACATAGAAGTCTGAACGATGGTGTACGAGCCTTTTTTTCTATTTTTATATTCATCACATGTACGAGTACCTTTTTAGGGTTTTATGGGGAAAACCTCGAGCTCAGTCTTCGTTCGTTCTCGCGCTTGAAAATACATGAGAATGCAATTGAGTATACTTTTTTCGTCTTTCCGTACTCGTCATGGTAACACGAAAACAACAAAAACAAGGGAGCATCCTTTAAGCTCTTTTCACGCTCCATAAAATTAAAATATTGCCGAGTGATCTTGTTCTTTTCATGCTCGTCAAAGTATTTGAAGAAAACATTCGATGGGTGATAGTTTATCACTTTTTCAATCTCATCGAACTAATTTATGAAAAAGGAACTGAGAGAGTTCTCTTTAAGTTTTTTTTAGACTCTATAAACATGAAAAACCCCTGAGTTTTCTTTCTTTGGACTCATAAAATAAACATTGAAAGGCCCATGTGGGACCAAACCACTCCTTCTTAGGGTTCGTTAAACATACTCTGAGGGACTCATCTGAAGGATGAGCTTACATCAACAAGAATATGTTATCGTCCTCAAGCTTGTGTAAAAATAAAGAGGTACTCGCCAGAAATGGTGTGGGAAATTTTGGGAAAGGGATATGCCTTCATATTTGTATTAGTGGCAGTAAGTGTCGTTCTTGAACATGACACTCCCTGTTCGTCATTTGAATCTGGGTTGGGAAATCCATTTTTCTCTCATTTGACTTACTACAAGGTCATATCTTGGGTCGTCTTTGAGTCATGCTGCAAATACCATTGTCATGTCGTTCATATGTTCAAGAGAAGTTCAAACAAGCCCTCCATTGAGTCGGCCATCTTCAGTTGTCCATTCTTACCATGTCGGCCTTCCTTGTGTTTGTTTCAAATCATATTCATACTTTAACTTACCCCAAAATATGTTACCTATTTCGTGTCATTGATGGGGGATACATCAAGGCCCTCCTGTGACGAGTCTTTTTCCATCGACTCCAACTCATTATCTAGGAATAAGACTTACAAATCATTTAGTACCTTAGAACCTGCATGCCTTAATGGCACGTCTCTTCACTTTCGACAGTGGATTCACATTATTGATCCCTGATCGAGATATTTCACCAAGTGTTCGACTTCAACTCATTAATTCACATTCGTTCAGATTGTACTTAGGTACCTTGGGAGTCATTGACATCAATGGTGATTTCCCTTGCACTTGTTAACGGTTTTCATCACTGACTAGTAATCAAGTGGTTTCTACCATGTTCAACTTTGAAACATGTAATCGCATGGCTAGACTCATACTTTCAGACGATGGGATTAAAGAGCCTGGGCCTCATCTTTTTGGTCCAGGTTGCGAGGAAGTATTTATGATTTGTATTGACACATAGATCCACTTTGTATGTCATGTGGGTATGTCTTCATATGAGTCTTCTAGAAAACAGATCCATAGTGTATTCCTGGTGGCTTTGTATCATTTTGATGACATGGATCCACAGTGTATGATTGGTAGCCATGGCCTACATTTGTGATTTCATTCATTTGTAGTCTGAGCATGGGAATGCCTACCTCAGAACTGGTATATAATTCTGCAGATGCTTGATTGTTTGCAGGTTTCCGATTAGGTGCACTCCTTGTTTATGACACACACAGACATTTTACAAATTATTTAGGCTGTCACGAGTTCCAGCCTCATACTTTGGGGGGCATTCTATTACACATTATTTTGGTCACTCTGGTGGTGTCTCTACAGTTATGTGTTCATGCTCTCATAAGAACCTTTTGCCTGAGAAAAGTGACCATTTTCTTCTTCCATAAAACATATTTTTAAGATGCGTTCATAGGTTGAATATGTTGTAGGGTGCGAGAATATTGATTCTTGCAGGCAACCCTATACCTAACCTGCGAGGTTTTCGCAATATTCTCTATAGGTAGGGTGCGAACCTGTTTTAAATATTAAAAGGAAAAGGAAGTTATAAAGGTTCTAGAAGAGGATCTTCTAGAAAATGAGTTGGAATTCGCATGGTTGGCATCCTACTGACTTATCAGATTTAGTGGGATCATCCTCATCCATGCTTTTATGAATTAACTATGACAGGGTATTGATGAGGTGCCTTGAATGTGAAGACGTCGAAAAGGTGCTAAAGGAACTTCATGATGGCCCTGCCATAGGACATTTTGCTGGAAACACCACCGCGCATAAGATTCTGAGAGTCAGTTATTACTGGCCCACCTTGTTCAAAGACGGGCATACTTACACTAGAAACTATAAGACTTGTCAAATGAGTGCTGGAAAGGAGAAAAGGGCAGCAGTCCCACTTCCTCCTGCGACTGTTTCAAGGCATTTTGAGCAGTGGGGGTTAGATATCATAGGAGAAATTATGCCTATCTCTTCTAAACTACACAAGTACATTCTTACTACCACCGACTATTTCACAAAATGGGCAGAGGCCATCCCTCTGACTCATGCAAATGAGAAGGTAGTGATCCAATTTATGGAACGACAACTAATCAAAAGGTTTGGTCTCCTCTCTATTCTAGTATTTGATAATGCAGCTTACTTCTCCTCTACGCTATTGATAGAGTTTGCTTTGGAAAAAGGAATGATAATCAAGTACTCTGCAAATTATTACCCTCGGGGAAACGATGTGGCGGAGTCTACTAACAAAATTATAGTAAGGATATTAAAGAATACAGTTACAGATAACCAAATAAATTGGCATAATCAACTTCATAATGCCCTATGGGATGATAGGGTCAGACCCAAAGAAGCCATAGGAAAATCCCCGTACTTTATGGTCTACGAGCAAGAAGCCATCCTCCCAAATGGGCTCTTTCTGCCATCTCTTCAATTGGCCCAAGATTCCAATGAGGAACCCTCATAGGCCATGCAACAAAGAATCAATACTCTACTCATGCTGGAAGAAGAGAGAGAGAAGGCTAAGTCAAAATCCCTAGCCCACCAATAGACAATGAAATAATGGTTCGATAAGAATAAGGCCAAAGAAAAGAGTTTTGAGGTAGGAGACTTGGTACTAAAATGGGACAGAGTGAATGAACCAAAAGGGAAGAATTCTTAGTTTCATAACTTGTGGCTTGGACCTTTCCAAATCGCTGAAAATATAGGGGAAGGCACTTATCAATTTCAGAATTTGAAGAGGGAACCTGACGCCCTCCCAATAAATGGTCGGGCCCTAAAACAATATTTCCAATAAATAATAATAATAATAATAATAATAAATAAATAATTATAAACAAAAAAGGGGGACGACATGAGTCAGGGTTACTGGGAACGAACGAGTAATTGAGTTTAAAAACCCCACAGGCAGACCCCGAAGCATTAACTGGAGGATTTCAAATGCAAAGGTAAAAGGAGCTCCGATTTAAAACCAGTTGGGTCCTCCACCAGCTTCCGTATCAGCCGAGTATGAAGGAAGAATAGAGATTCTTCTTTCGCTCAGTAAATTGCCATTTGTTGAGTTCTCAACACACCCTAAAAAGTCTCTGCCAAATTTTACTTTTTGGGTACCACTTAATCTTTTGCTATTGTCTAATTTGGAACGATGTTGTTTTCTTTTATCATTGCTTTCTGCAATTTCTCCTTGATTCTATAAAATATTTCCCTGAACATTTAAAAACCATCATAACTTAAAGGGATTAACATTTAATTAAAAAAAAATCAACCACCAATTGGTTTCACCCGACGCATCCAAAATCCTGCACCCAGAAGAATTAGAGACGAAAGAAAATTGTCCTCGAAAACTAAGGACACCGATCACCAATTTTCTTTGGCGTCGGTAAAAGGGGAGTGGTTCTTTCATGATAATCATTGCACAAGAAAGTTTCTAATGACTAATTTCATTTGGCATTGGTGAAACGTGAAAGGAAGTAGTCATTTGTGGGGAAAGAAAGGAATCACCAATGGCCAATCCCATAAAAACATTTCAGCATCGACGAATTTTCAAGAAGCTAGCCCAAGGAAAAGGCTATGACACATTCATTCCTGGTTACCAACCCCTGATATCTAATCGACATCGGTGATTCCTAGTTTTGGTTAGGGAGCACGTAACTAAAAGAAGGTTACCACCTCTGTTGGCGCTCATGAGTCAAGTCACCAGTATTTATCTACCACATGTCATGTCAGAACCATCCGACAAAAGTAATTGGTGTCGACGATTTTATTTTGTAAAAAAGAAAAAAAAGGTATCAACGAAAAATCTTGTAGCTCTGCACTGATCTTCGACTTCCCCATTTTGAAAATGACACGATGGGACATTTTATCTCTAAGATACGCTAGATACGATGCATTTAATCAATTGATTAATTCCAAGATTACACATTAGTTTCTAATTCATGTGCAAAGAAAAAAGACCATTTTAGCCTGTAGATACAGTGCACCTCCCTCCGTGCCTCCATCATCAACCTACGTAAAATTGATTACAGAAAATTGACGGTAAGTAGTTTTGAATTTCGTCCCATTACTTGTATTAACAACTTGATGCGATCAATAAGTTCTCTCTCTTTATATTATCCTGAATAATTATAAGCCAGAGCATTCTGCATGCAAAGAAGTCTGAAACATCTAGAGGAGTGAGTTGAATGACCTGGAGAAGGCGTCCAAGGTATAGTGAGTATTAAACAACAGAGTTTAGCAAGCATACAGGTATGTACTAGTCTGGTTTTGTTGATTCCACCTCTCATGTAAATTAGGATGTAATATTACTCTATATTCCAGCCCTAATTGAATGATTTCGGTTGCAATAATGATGCCTCCGAAGAAACCCACCACTAGGAAATATCCTAAAGCCCCAAAGATGCAAGAATCAAAAGTAGGAGAGGGATCTTCCCCGACCGTTACAAGAAAATTGGAATTCACTTCCAAGTCGGTGCCCATCATGAATACGATCACCAAAGAAGCCTTTGCTCAGCCCTCGGCCTTTGGGGACACAGAGGTGAACATTGGGACCAAGGAAATATTCTCACACTAGGAAGACCTGTTCAAGAAAATCAAGCACGAAGAATTACTAGAATATGCCCCACATAGTGATCCTGACACAAGGAAGATGGACGATGAGGTATTCGTCAACATCCATAAGGCTTACCTACACATGGTGGCAAGAAGGACTCTGGTTTTCCCTATCATTGAACTTTTGAAATGTCTCATTGATCACACTGATGCACAAAAGTGTGTAATTAATGATGACAATGGTCAAATAGTTGGGGTTTTCCTCCCAGTAGAAGTCCAAAATTATTACAAGCTCAGGGACCTGGATGAACATTTGAACATGGATTTCATTGTGAAGTTTTATCAGAAGCATGAAACCAGCAAAATCATCATGTCCTGGTGGAGAGAAGACAAAAAATGCACCAACCAAAACTCTGACTGGTACCCGACGACCAACCTCAGACAACCTTATATTTATCTAATGGCTCTCCTTTTCCGGTTGCATGGAGAGAAAGATTGTTCCAAATTTTTGAAGGCATGGATGAATTTGGCTTATACTGTCGCCATCTTAAGAATAAGCTTCAACTGGGGTGCTATCATCTCCAAACAACTTAGCACCTGCATTCTACAGGCTCAACAGCCGAAGGAAGGAGGAAATCTTGCCTTCTACATGGCATCTTATCTATTGAACGCCGTATGTGCAAGAAATGCCTTCGTCGGGATGAACCTGAGCTGGCATGCTTCTGAGCTCCCGGTCCATGTCTACTTCAACATCTTGTGGGAGAACATGTTTAAAATATCCTACTCTCTCATTTGCGACCAATTTATTGCACCTATCCATTTTTTACTATTCAAGAAAGAGTGCCCATGGCTGTCTGATGTGGCCAAAAAAGTTATATCAAAAGTTGGTCACTCGTACCTTGATGAGCAAAAAACCTGCATTAGGGTTTTCAGCGCCACCAGAGCACCACATTTGCTAGGGAAAATATTTTACCAAACTATATGTCCCCGACCGACTGGTGCTAGGAGAAATATGTTACAAAACAATATTGCAGGGATACAATGCCACTTTGGTGAAGGATAAGAAGAGGACATTCATACCCTATGGGTTTCATATCGGCTTCTACTAGGTTAATGAAATTGCACAATCCAAGCGAGAAGGATTAGATCAATTGGAATTTTAGTTCCAGATAGGACGTTTTCACAAGCACGATCCCAAGGGTCTGGTCTCAAAACATGCATCACAAGTATCGTCCTATTGGCCTTATGCCCATGACCAGTTTGAGGATGAAATTTTCATTGAAAATGCTCAAGAATGGGATGAGGTGGTGGCAAGAGTGGTTGACCCCAGAGAAACAAAGTTCAATGCCATGAGTTGGGGAGAGAAAACGATGTCCTTGGAGAAAGAAGTGCAAGAAATTCTTAGGACAAGGGAAGAAAGGGTAACATTTGAATTGGTCGGGATGATGGAAACTCCCTGGGAAGCCCCTGTATAGAACTATAATTTTCTTGAAGCTCTAGGTGCACTGGAAAGAGGGATGCTCTTGATCCAACATGCTTAGCAAATGTGTTAAGGTCCTAACCCGCACATAGGTAGATCAATGTATTCGGATGTAATAAAGGTCAATATTAATAAGACCTTTCAATAAAATAGAATAAGGCAGATGTAAGAAGACCTAATAGAAGCTTCCGCTTCTAGAAGGATCTTCCTCTAGATGCTTCTTTTTAGTATAAATAGGAGTTGAGGGTATGAGAACCCTAGCTTGGATATTATTGTAACAGAGCACTACTCGATTGGAGGTTGCCCCCTCGAAGAGGCCTGTGAACATTGCTATCTGATTCAAAGTGCTATTTCTGTTACTATTTCATATATCATTTCTGTGTATTGTGAAGATTATGTTGGATATTTTACTGTTATTCTGTCATTTCTAGCATTTTGTTTCTGTTCTGCATATTTTATATATCTGGTATCTTGCAAAATGATGGATCTAGCATCGAATGATCTGACCCTCTTATCAAATGTTTCAACCAGTAACCCAGAAGAGAGCCCAACAGGGATAGGAGGCTCTGAGCTCACATACCATGGTAACATCAACGAGTCAAATGATCCTGAATCAACATTTCCACCAGCCAATTTATCGGCAGGTGTGACAATTCAATTAGAGCTTAGTCGGGTGTAGGTCAAAACAAGTGCGCCTAACCCTCTAACCGATTTCATAAATATATACAGTGATGATGAGAGCCCGGAGGCATCTCAGGAAACCTCTGTGCATGTAGAAGAATAAAAGGGAGCCGAGGAAAAAACACCTTTTGTTCCTGATGTTCAGAGTCGAGAGGACACACGAGAAGGAAAAGGAGATGAAAGTGACATAGACACAGAAATGATTGATGCACTAGAGACCTGAGAAGGTAGTCCCAAGGAAAAGTTAGAATTGGACGAGTCAAAAGAAAGATCCCCGCAGAAGGACGTCGACGATGCCACGACTAGTATACAAGCAGGTATTGAGCTCCCTCCCGACACATTTATTCCACTTGATACTCAGGTCCTTGATAAACAACGGGAAGAAGTCGGTCCTTCAGAGAAAAATAAGGAGGTTCAAGAGTCTGATATTGAACAAATATATACCACCGACAGCCTAGGAAACATGCTCACATGGGGTGACCAATAGATACTAGAGCGAGTAGACGAGGTGGTAGACATTTATGCAATATCCTATGACCAAAAGAGGAAGGCCATCGTGCAAAGGACTGCTAAGAAGATAAAGATTACTGTGGACCGTTCCATTTTGGTTACCATAGAGGAAAAATTGATCAACACAGCAGATCCTCTCACATCTGAACTAATAGGTGTGGGAAGAGACCTCTCTGATTGATCCAGGTGGATATTGGTGGCCACCCACCTTTTCCGACTGGCTCA
>CBVK0101428943.1:0-13167 GCA_900067695.1 Picea abies
GGAAGACTCGTCACATGCTCCAACTGGAGATGACAAGGCCACCCGGTTCATTGAGTGGATCCAACACATCTGCCAATAAAATCAAGATATTTCATAGAAATCCAATGCCAAGTACAAGCAACACCATAAACAACACCAGGTGCCACACCATTTTTCAGGCGGGAGACAAAGTTTGGTTGCACTTGAAGAAATAACACCTTATAGGGATTCATTGAAAGCTTCATCCACTCTGTTATGGACCCTACACCATCACCAAGGAAGTGGGTGACAATGCCTTTGAGCTCAACCTTCCCCCATTCCTTGGCTTGCACCCAATATTCAATNNNNCCCCCATTCCTTGGCTTGCACCCAATATTCAATGTGGACCTCCTTCAACCCTATTTTCCACCATTATTGGACACCTCAGAGATAGAAGAACAATTGAAACCAATAGAACTCAAACCTGATTGCATGGAAATGGAATCCAATGATCATATCGTGGACACACAGGTCAAGGGAACTTGCTAATAGAGGATCCAACTTTATTGGGTTGTCAAAGCAAGGAATCTCCTGCACCAAGGAAAGTGGCTCACCCAAGCCAAATTCAACATAAATTTCCTCATCTGATGGGGGAACTCAACGCAATGGAGACCATTGATTCCTAAGGGGAGAGGATTTATCCAAGAGGATATCGATGGCCACCCACCTTGTCCAACTCGCTCAAAACAAGTTTTTGGCAACTTACAACTTTTAGCAGTTTTTCGATTCCTAAACTTCTGGGGCCATTTTGAGGGCCTAAATGATGTTTCTTCGTGATCAAGAACCTCAATGATTTCTAAAGGATTTGATTGACCCCCCTAAATGAATCTCTTCGTTAATACCTTTCCTAAGAGCTATCGTGCACCCTAAACGAAGATCATATGCAAAAGTTACGATCCCGGGAAGTTGATGTACTAACTTACCCCAATAGGGCCCACATGACTTTTGGCGCTTCATCTCCTAGGGTTAGTTTTTTGGATGTCTAGGGTTTCAGTATTCATTTTTATTGTAAAATGGCCTTCAGATCCTCATTGTACTCATATTATTGCAAATGAGCGTAGTCGTCACATCTCTTCTCAGAGATAAGCTGCCACCATTCTAGCAAGCTTGTTTTCAGTCTTCATTTTACAGTTTTCAACATATTTTTAATAGAAACCAAGTTTTACTGTATCTCTGTTATTGTTCACTGTGTCTCTATGTTAATATTATAAATCTGTGGTTTCATTTCTTTCTAATCATAAATCCAGATCAATGATCATCACAATGTTGTCCAAGGTGATTCTTCTCTTTTTTCTTGTCGTCCTAAAAACTACTTGTCTCTTTCAATCATAAGCAATGGATTGGACATCAGCCACTTCATCTATAGGATCTGGGATCAATTGGTCCCCCCATGTGAGGGATTTTCCTAAGCTTCCTGGTGTGTGGAAGTGTTTAAGAATCGTTTCCTTTCCTTTGTCAACTTCAGGTTTCTCATGACTGGCCTCTGTACCTGGTCTTTGAGTTGTTCGAGGCTTCTCAACAACTTCTATTGACCCCGTTTTTGTCCCAATACGTGTATCTCTAACTTGTTCTGTACTTGGGGAATTTCCCATGATCTCTACCACTGTGTCTTCAACTGAGGTTTCTAATTCCGAGAGTGAAAAATGTGTTAGAGGTCTTGTTGAGGTTTCCTTGGGTTCATTGTTACCTTCTTGTTCTTCATCATCTTCCCCTTTGCTGGAGTTACCGCCAGATATTTCTTCAATAATCAGACTTCCTTGATATTTCAGTTGCTGAGGGGTTCAATTTGGATTGGAATGATCACCTTCATCTACACTTGGGTCCACTCCTATATCCAAAGACTCCGACGCCTAAGATACTTGTGTGCTTAGTACCTTTGTTATTTCTTTGTTTGTAACATGAACTGAAGTATATATTTCTTTCACATTGTTGTCATATACCATGATTATGTCAATGATGAAAAGAGATACTTTCCCTAGGGTGGTATTTCTTACTGATAATAAAGGGGTTGTCCCTGTTCTTAGTTCCCTTGTGAAAATTTGATTTGAGGTTTGTTTCTCATTGTCTCCTTCTGTCGCGGAAGTTCTAAGAGCTGCTAGCTCCCCAATTCCTCCAAATGTGACCAGAGTTATTTCCACGATTTTTCCTTCTGGTACCATGATAGTGTCCCCATGCATCTGCATTAACCTTTCAACTTCATTCAAGAGTCTTGATTCCTTAGACCCATCTAGTATCTGTTCTACACCTTCCTGTCGAACTGGTGCCATTGTTGCTGGTCCGAACGTCTATTCTAGAAAGTCCAATTGTTCATCCCCAAGCAAGGCCATGAACCTGATCATGTCTATTTTTTCTTTCCTCTGCAGAACTTCATCCCATATTAAACCATTCTTTGTGAATATTTAATCCTCTAAATCATCATGTGGGTAAGGACAATGAGACACTACCTGATTAGCATGTTCGACCACCAATTTTTTAGGGTCGTGCCTCCTGTAACTCTCGGTGAAAAACCTGTATTCTATTTGACTTTAAGATTCTTTCTTTTCCTGTGTGGTATCCTTCATGAAATGGTAACCTACATAGAACCCATAGGGAATGAATACCCTTTTCTTGTATTTTACTAGAGATGCATTAAAACCTTGTAGTATAGTTTGGTAGAAGATTTCCCCTAACACCAGTTTATTGAGCACATGAGTCGGCAACAAGTGTGGTGCTCCAAGGGCTTAAAAAATCTTGATGTATGTGTTTCGTTCTTCCAAGTACCAATGCCCAATTTTGGATATTACCTTCCTAGTTGTTTATGATAATCTTGAGCAATCCTTCTTAAAAATTAGAGAATAAACTCAAGCTATGAAACCATCGCAGTCTAAATCCATTGATCATTTGTAATTGTTCTCCCATAATATGCTGAACTAGACACGCACATGCACTTCAGAGATATGCCAACTTAGGTTCAGGCCAGGGAAAACATGTCTAGCACATATTGCATCTAGGAGATAAGACACCATGTAGAATTCAGGGGTTTCCCCGGGCTTTGGATTTTGCATCTCTTCTATCTAGGTTCTCAACTATTTTGAGATAATAGCTCCCCAATTAAAAGTGCTTCCAGATGTAGCAACATTATGGGCCAAAGGAATCCAGGCTTCTGAGAACCTGGATCAATCCTTCTCTCCATATAACTGAAAAATCAAGGCCATAAGGAAAATGTAAGGTTCTTAGAGGTTCACTGTGTTGTACCACCTCGAGGTCTGATTCACGAACTTCTTATCCTCCCTCCACCAGGACACTAGAAATTGATCAGTGTTATTTCTCTCATAGAACATTACCAAAAAATCTTTGGTCAACCTGAATTCAACTTCTTTGAGCTTATAATACGTGCTCACTTATGTCAACAAGAATATGCCTATGCACTCCCCATCCTTGTTATTCAACATGAATTTCTTTTCATCGGTAGATGGATGAAACAACACATGGAAATATGGGTGTCTTGGATGCTACCAGGTACAATGAAGACTGCTTGATGTTATAGAAAACCTAGTCATATAATCCCCTTACCTCTGAGTCACTCTGAGGCATGAATTATAGGAATTCTTCATAATGAAGTTTGTTATACAGGTCCAACCAGGAAGGCATAATTATCTTGGAATCCATGCCATTGTCCATTTCTTTGAAGAATAGGGGCAGACTTGCAGGCTTCTTTTGCGACATTTTGATCACAGGCTCTTCCTTGGGGGGAAACTCTATCTTTTTCATCGCCGAAGTGGACGCCTCTCCAACTTGCTCACTTCCTTGTTTTGGAGTCTTAGGTGACTTGCGAGTTACTGGTTGTCTGGGTGGAATTTTTTCCCCTACAAATACAATAATTCAGCTTAGTGCCTACCATACCATAAGTTTCAAAGAAAACTATGATAAATACTTGCGTGCCAAAAATCTTCCCAAGTCCCATACTCACCAGTTATAGATTTGTGATAACACAACACAACTCTAGTCACTTAGCAATACTGGATCAATTGTGAGTTCATGAAGATATTCAAACAGTCCTATGTAAACATGAGATAATTCAAATATATTTGAATAAATAACAATTATCCCTAACCTCCGTAATAATCAATTTTTCATAACAACAGATCTACGAGAGATTTTCATTAATTCCATTCATCACATGTGCCATCTCTTGTAATAAAAGCGATGATCAGACCGATGAAGTGAAAGGACGTTGGAGTGTTTTATATGGATATTTAAATGATCATAGATTGACACACAGTAATATTCAATTGGGGGTCGACAATTGAGGTTGTTTAAAACTTTGAAGCAAACATGTGTCTAAATAGTCGACCTGAAGTGAATGAAGGGAGCTGTTCTTTTTCCCACATGTGATTTGATCGGGGGTCGACGTTGCGACTTTTAGTAAGCCCAAAACATAGGGATGCGTATGAGTTGAGGGTCTCGAGATGAAAAGCCTCGATGAATTCAAGGATCCTCAGAAAAATCAAAGGGAAAGTTCATACTATTCGTCATAAGCTCTCGGATTGGCATCGGCTAGAAGTAGGATGCATGCCTAGATATAGGTTTAGTATTCTTGATCGGTTGACACTGATGTCTATCGGTGATTGATGTTTTCTCATGGTCTGCATGTTTCCCTGTGTTTAATTCCAGGTGTCAATTTTCGGTGTTACTTGGGTGTCCTTGGATATATTTTCGAGTAAATGATGAGTCTTTTGTCAATAGGCCTCGTCAACACCCAATGTTGATCAAAGTTGGTGACCTTACGAGAAAGTAATTCCCACCATGCATTTGGTGTCTTAAATGACTAATGAATTGTGTTGATCGACGTCAGTTTTCTTGAGACTATGCCACACTTTTGAAACACAGATTGAAATAGTCGACACCTGATGTTGATCGACATTGACATTTCCCCGAGTAGGAAGTGCTTTCTGCACAACTAGTATCAGGCTTGGTTGACGCCCGATTTTGACCGGCGTCAAGTTTCTCAAACTTGTGATGATTATTTTGACATACATATTGTTTCGACCGATGCCTAAGATTGATCAATGTCGGCGCTTCAGAGTAGTGCCCATTGAGTGTCAGAGCTCTTTGCCTTTAGAAGTGGATTTGAAGCTTCTTTTTTGTTTTTTAATTTTATCTTTTCTCGAGAAAAACACCAAGTGTTTATCATTTTCTTATCTCGTTTTAAAGACATGTGGATTTGGTTTTTTTTGGATAATTTCCTGATCTGTAGATGCAATTCAAACTATGAAAACAAGCAATTTGGAAAAATAGTAGAAATGCAACTCATGTTGAATAAAAGGAACCAAAAAATGCAAACAACAAAACAATAAAAGGTGGCACCAAAAAATTTGAGAATTTTAAGGGTGTGTTGAGTGCTCAACACGAAGATGGTGATAATTGGTGATCACCAAGATTAGGAAAGAATAATGAGTGGTAGACTTGCTAAAAGAATATGAAGACCTATTTCCAAGGAATTTTTCAGAGATGAAGAGGATTGTAGGATCCCTTGGGGATATGAAGATTCAGTTCAATCTGAATGTTAAGTCGATCAAGAATATACCATATCAACTGAATCCAAAGTATAAATAAAAAGTGTACAAATAATTGGATCGGATGCTAGATGCAAAGATCATTTTCCATGTGGAGGATTTAGATTGGATCAACCTGATGTTGGTGCAAGCATAAAACATGGATGATTTAAGAATACGTGTAGACATGTGTATCTTGAATGCAACATGCATACATGATCCCTTTCCTATGCCATTTACAAACAAAGTGTTGGAGAACATTGGTGGGAATGAAGCTTATTCATTCACAGATGGATTTTCAGGATACCACCAGGTGAAAATCACAGAAGAAGATAGAGCCAAGATAATATTTGCGATAGAGTGGGGCTCATTGCATACACTGTGATGCCATTTGGTCTAAAAAATGCACTTGTGATGTTTTGCAGAATTGTTGTTGTATCTTTTAAAGATTTCATGCATAAATTTATGGAAGTACACTTAGATGATTGGATGATGGTTAGCTTGCTCAACGAGCATATGAAAGTATTACGGTTGATGTTGGACAAATGCAGAAAGTTAGAGGTATGTTTAAACCCAAAAAGTGCATCTTTTGTACATCATTTGGGACTCTATTAGGACATGTCGTCTTCAAAAAGGGCATGTTAGTCAATCAAGCAAAGATTGCGGCGATTGTGGAAATTTTATCCCCAACCTCCATAAGGGAGTTGCATGCAACCTTAGGACATATAGGATACTATAGATGGTTCATATGGGGCTATGAAAATTTTGATGCACCATTAGAGAGGTTACTGTGAAATGATACCAAGTATGTTTAGACACAGGAATGCCAGGAGGAATTAGACATACTAAAGGAGAGATTAGTAACTACGTCGATCCTAATATTTCCAGTTTGGACCAAGATATTCCATGTACATGTGGATGCATATAGTATTTCACTTGGTGTAGTTCTTACATAGTGACGAGAGGATACAAATTATCATCTGGTCTAATTTTCCAGTAAAAAGTTGTTTGATTCCAAAAATAAATATACAACCAAAAATTGCAAAGGATTCGCAATGGTATATGCCTTGCAGAAATTCAGACATTACTTGCTCAACACTCCCTTCAAGTTTTTCACTGATCATTCAACACTCAAATACTTAGTGAAAAATCTAGTGTTGGGGGGGAGGATATGGCAATGGTTGTTACTCTTCCAAGAGTTCGAGTTTCAAGTAGTGGTCAAAATCAATAAGAACAATGTGGGGCTTGATCATCTATGAAGGATGGAGTCAAGGGAAGATAGAGTCAGTCTGGATGATGAGTTACATGATGTACAACTCTTCAGGGTTGACGTGGTACTATACCAACTTGTAGAGATTGAAACCTACCTTACAATAGGAAATACGTCGAAAGAGCACACACAGGAACAACATCGACAATTGGTAACTTGAAGCGTCGATTACCAATTGATTGTAGGGAAATTATACAAACTCGACGCTAATGGGATCCTGCACATATGTGTGTTGGAGCATGAGCATGAGATGATTGCCTATGAGGTTCACAAATACATTTCTGGTAGACATAACGTAGAGAAGGAAACTGCATGGAAAATGATGCACACAAGATTATGCTAGTTGTTGTTATTTGAAGAATGGAAGGATTATTGTAAGTGTTGCAATGTTTTCCAATGAATTGGGAATCCATAAAGGCAAGATGAATTGCACCTCTTTCCCTTCACCATAATAGATCCATTTTAGAAGTGGGAAATTGAATTTGTAGGGTTGATCGATCCCCTGGTGCACAGAACTAGTGCCTAGTATATTGTCACCATGAAAAAATACTTGTCTCGTTTGGTAGAGGTTGCATTAGTAAAGGATTGTACTACAGAAATGACTGTGCAATTTATCTTTGACAATATTATCACTAGGTTTGGATGAAAAAAGGTATTGATGAGTGATCAGGGTTTGCACTTCTTGAATGACACCATCTACATACTAACTCAGGAGTTCATGATCCATCATCAAAAGAGAACACCATATCACCCACAAGCCAATGGAACTGTCGAGGCATTTGGAAAGATATTGGAGCATGAGATAACCAAGGTATGAATGTATGATGCGAGGATCAAGATTAATGGATTACAACAGTTTATGGGAATATAGAAATAACTACAAGAGATTGACTAAACACATGCCATTCAAGTTAGTCTATGGAAAAGACGCAATGATTCCATTAGAATTTGTGGTACCAGGTCTCAGAATTGTAGTTGCAACAGATATGTTGGTTGATGAGTCATTGCAGAGATGGTTGGATGAGTTATTGGAATCAGAAGAGGATTGATTTATTGAAAGACACAACTAGATTGTGGAGAAATAGAGACATAAGGCTTGACATGATCACAACATTTGGTGTAAGACTCTAAAACTAGGATCTTGGGTAGTAATGTATGACAACAAGTTCTTGAAGCACATATGTAAGCTACAGATGCATTGGTTAGGACCCTTTAGACTTGCAAACATCAATGAGGTTGGCGCAACAAAGTTGGTGACATTGTTAGGTCATCCCCTCAAAGGATTTATCAATGGAAGTTGGTTGAAGGTGTATTATGGCCCAAGTGGGTTAGATGCACCATGAGTTGAGGAAGTTTCAGTGTTATCATAGTGTAGGAGTAAAGGAAATTAGAAGTACAAAATAATTAGTAGGATATGATAAATTTAGGTAATCCATGGGATATGATAGGTTGTACCCATATAGATTTAGAAGATTTAGAAAACTTTAAGGTTTAAATGTTAGAGTGAAAGAGAAAGGATAGGAAAACTAAACAACATGACCTATGGGTGAATGAGACAATGATGTGATAGGAAGTTGGGCTTGGATAAGTCACCATGGCACAAAGAATGAGAACAATTATGGCAACACTTTCCAAAGGGTGCGTCGATGGTAATGGAAGCCATACCATAAGTTTCAAAGAAAACTATGATAAATACTTGCGTGCCAAAATTCTTCCCAAGTCCCATACTCGCCAGTTATAGATTTGTGATAACACAACACAACTCTAGTCACTTAGAAATATTGGATCAATCGTGAGTTCATGAAGATATTCAAACAATCCTATGTAAACATGAGATAATTCAAATGTATTCGGATAAATAACAATTATCCCTCACCTCCGCAATAATATATTTTTCATTACAACGGATCTACGAGAGATTTTCATTAATTCCATTCATCACCTGTGCCAGATATTGTAATAAAAGCGATGATCAGACCGGTGACGTGAAAGGATGTTGGAGTGTTTTATATGGAGATTTAAATGATCATAGATTGACACGCGATAATATTCAATTAGGGGTCGACCATTGAGGCTATTTGAAACTTTAAAGCAAACATGTGTCTAAATAGTCAACCTGAAGTGAATGAAGGGAGATGTTCTTTTTCCCGCATGTGATTTGATCGGGGGTCGACGTTGTGACTTTTAGTAAGCCTAAAACATAGGGATGTGTATGAGTTGAGGGTCTCGAGACGGAAAACCTCGATGAATTTGAGGATCCTAAGAAAAATCAAATGGAAAATTCATACTGTTCATCATAAGCTCTCAGATCAGCATCGACAAGAAGTAGGTTGCATGCTTGGATATAGGTTTAGTCTTCTTGATCGACTGACACCGATGTCTATCGATGATCAATGTTTTCTCATGGTCCGCATGTTTCCCTACATTTAAATCCAAGTGTCGATTTCTGGTGTTACTTGGGTGTCCTTGGATATCTTTTCGAGTAAATGATAAGTGTTTTGTCAATATACCTCGTCGATGCTCAATGTTGATCAACGTTGGTGACCTTACGAGCAAGTAATGCCCACCATGCATTTGGTGCTCAACGTTGGTGACCTTACGAGCAAGTAATGCCCACCATGCATTTGGTGTCTTAAATGACCGACGCCTTGTGTTGATTGATGTTAGTTTTCTCGATATTGTTCCACACTTTTGACACATGGATTGAAATAGTCGACATCTGATGTTGATTGACGTCGACATTTCCCCGAGCAGGAAGTGCTTTCTGCGCAACTAGTATCAGGCCTGGACGATGCTCGATTTTGACCAGCGTCGAGTTTCTCAAACATGTGATGATTATTTTGACATATGTATTTTTTCGACCGATGCTTGATATTGATCGACGTTGGTGCTTCAGAGTTGTGCCCATTGAGTGTCGGAGCTCTTTGCCTTTAGAAGTGGATTTGAAGCTTCTTTTTTGTTTTTTAAGAGCTCTTTGCCTTTAGAAGTGGATTTGAAGCTTCTTTTTTGTTTTTTAATTTTATCTTTTCTCGAGAAAACCACCAAGTGTTTATCATTTTCTTATCTCGTTTGAAAGACATGTGGCTTTGTTTTTTGGGGGACAATTTCTTGATCTGTAGATGCAATTCAAACTGTGAAAATAAGCAATTTGGAAAAATAGTAGAAATGGAACTCATGTTGAACAAAAGAAACCAAAAAATGCAAACAACAAAACAATAAAAGGTGGCACCCAAAAATTTGAGAATTTTAAGGGTGTGTTGAGTGCTCAACATGAAGATGGTGATAATTAGTGATCACCGGGATTAGGAAAGAATAATGAGTAGTAGACTTGCTGGAAGAATATGAAGACCTATTTCCAAGGAATTTTTCAGAGATGAAGGGGATTGTAGGATCCCTTGGGTATATGAAGATTCAGTTGAATCCGAAAGTTAAGTCAGTCAAGAATAGACCATATCAACTGAATCCAAAGTATAAATAAAAAGTGTACAAAGAATTGGATTGGATGCTAGATGCAAATATCATTGCCCATGTGGAGGATTTAGATTGGATCAACCTGATGTTGGTGACATAAAATAAGATGGATGATCTAAGAATATGTGTAGACACGTGTAGCTTGAATGCAACATGCATACATGATCCCTTTCCTATACCATTTACAAACAAAGTGTTGGAGAACGTTGGTGGGAACAAAGCTTATTCATTCACAAATGGATTTTTAGGATACCACCAGGTACAAATCACAGAAGAAGACAGAGCCAAGATAAGATTTGCGATAGAGTGGGGATCATTTGCATACACTGTGATGCCATTTGGTCTAAAGAATGCACCTGTGATGTTATGCAGAATTGTTGTTGTATCTTTTAAAGAGTTCATGCATAAATTTATGGAAGTATACTTAGATGATTGGACAATGGTTAGCTTGCTCAACGAGCATATGAAAGTATTACGGTTGATGTTGGACAAATGCATAAAGTTAGATGTCTCTTTAAACCCAAAAAAGTGCATCTTTTGTACACCGTTTGGGACTCTATTAGGATATGTCGTCTGCAAAAAAGTCCTGTTAGTCGATCAAGCAAAGATTGTGGCGATTGTGGACATTTTAGCCCCAACCTCCATAAGGGAGTTGCATGCAACCTTAGGACATATATGATACTATAGATGGTTCATACGGGGCTATGCAAATGTTGATGTGACATTAGAGAGGTTACTGTGAAAGGATACCAAGTATGTTTAGACACAGGAATACCACGAGGAACTAGACATACTAAAGGAGATATTAGTGACTACGTTGATCCTAATATTTCTAGTTTGGACCAAGATATTCCATGTACATGTGGATGCATATTCTATTTCACTTGGTGTAGTTCTTACATAGCGATGAGAGGATACAAATGATCATTCGGTCTAATCTTCCAGTAAACAATTGTTTTATTATAAAAATAAATATACAACCATAAAGTGTGAAGGATTCACAATGGTCTATGCCTTGCATAAATTTAGACACTACTTGCTCGACACTCCATTCAAGTTTTTCACCGATCATTCAACACTCAAATACTTAGTGAACAAGCTAGTGTTGGGGGGGAGGATATGGCAATGGTTGTTACTCTTCCAATAGTTCGATTTTGAAGTAGTGGTCAAAATCAATAAGCACAATGTGGGGCCTGATCATCTATGAAGGATGGAGTCAAGGGAAGCTAGAGTCAGTCTGGATGATGAGTTACCTGATGTACAACTCTTCAGGGTTGGCGTGGTACTAGACCAACTTGTAGAGATTGAAACCTACCTTACAATAGGAAATACATTGAAAGAGCACACACATGCACAACATCGATAATTGGTAACCTGAATTGTCGATTACCAATTGATTGCAGGGAAATTATACAAACTTGACGTTGATGGGATCCTGCACATATGTGTGTTGGATCATGAGCATGAGATGATTCTCTATGAGGTGTACAAAGGCATTTTTGGTAGACATAACGTAGAGAAGGAAACTGCATGGAAAATGATGCACACGAGATTATGCTAGTTGTTGTTATTTGAAGAATGGAAGGATTATTGTAAGTGTTACGATGTTTTCTAATGAATTGGGAATCCATAAAGGCAAGATGAATTGCACCTCTTTCATGTCACCATACTAGAGCCATTTTAGAAGTGGGAAATTTAATTTGTAGGGTTGATCTATCCCCCGGTGCACAGAAATAGTGCTCGATATATTGTCACCATGAAAAAATACTTGTCTCATTTGGTAGAGGTTGCATTAGTAAAGGATTGTATTTCGGAAATGACTGCGCAATTTATTTTTGACAATATTATCACTAGGTTTGGATGCCAAAAGGTATTGATGAGTGATCAAGGTGTGCACTTCTTGAATGACACCATCTACATACTAACTCAGGAGTTCATGATCCATCATCAAAAGAGNGACACCATCTACATACTAACTCAGGAGTTCATGATCCATCATCAAAAGAGCAGACCATATCACCCACAGGCTAATGGCATTGTTGAGGCATTTGGAAAGATATTGGAGCATGGGCTAACCAAGGTATGAATGTATGATGCAAGGATCAAGATTAATGGATTACAATAGTTTGTGGGCATATAGAAATAACTACAAGAGATTGACTAAACACATTCCATTCAAGTTAGTCTATGGAAAAGAAGCAATGATTCCATTAGAATTTGTGGTACCAAGTCTCAGAATTGCAGTTGCAACACATATGTTGGCTGATTAGTCATTGCATAGATTGTTGGATGAGTTATTGGAATCAAAATAGGATTGATTTATTGAAAGACACAATTAGATGGTGGAGAAATAGAGATATAAGGATTGACATGATCACAACATTTGGTGCAAGACTCTAAAACTAGGATCTTTGGTAGCATTGTATGACAAAAAGTTCTTGAAGCACATATGTAAGTATTTTACCCTACACACTTTATGAAGGCTCACATTAGCTTAAGTGGGTTTTTTTTATTTTTGTTTAATTTTTATTATTAGCACCTATATTGTTAATGCTAGCTAGTAGGAAATGAAATTTATAATGTTATTTGAATGGCAGAGCTATTGTGAGCTGGAATATAATGGCATTGTTATTAGGAGATGGTTAAGTTTGGATTATTATGTTAGGGCGAAGAAGCAGTACCTTCACTAAAAGATAAGTTATCAAGCTTATTACTGGGAATGACGAAAGGCCTTATGTACGCAATTAAGGATGGAATTACCTTATGAATTAAATTAACAGAGGAATTGTTTTATGTATTTATATAAGGAAGGAAACTCCTTGTATTAGGTGGAGGTTGCAAATCATAGGGGGAATGAATATTTAATGTATAGTC
>CBVK0101428946.1:0-18175 GCA_900067695.1 Picea abies
CCGAGATCTACACTCTTTCCCTACACGACGCTCTTCCGATCTCACTACTTCTCTTCTTGGATAGTTGATGTACTTCTTTATTCAGTAAAGGATATACCCTTCCTATCTCATATTGTCTGACCAAATTTTGTAGTTCTTGTATGGATTTTTCATCTTTAATCAACTCAATAAATGTATACAAGAAACTGACAAGTTTACTCACCTCTTTTCCATCTCCAGGCGAAGAAAACTGATCAAATGCTAGAGGCATTCCACATTATCTTACTTCTAGTCGAAACTTTGATGAAGAATATTTATCTCTTCCGAATTCCTTTCTTTCTTACTCAAATATGTGCTTCTCTTTCCTTGGAGCAAACTCTTGTGTCTTCTTTGCAGCTTTCCTGACTCCTGATTCTTCTGTAGTCTTTCCTCGGATCACTCTATCTTCTCCTGTAACATCGCCTCCTCTAGTGATAACAATGACTCTAGGATCTTCTCCACGAGGTTCTTCTTTGATTAGTTGTATTTGCTGGTTTCCTCCTCGTTTCTCCTTAAGCTTAGCTAGCAATGATGGACATTCCTTGATAACATGCTCGAATGAGTTGCAGTAGCTGCAAGTGGTACAAGGGTTCTGATAGTCCCTTTCCAAGTGTCCTAGTTGTGCGCAGTTATAACAGATGATCAATCCTCAACCTCGACCCATACATCCTCCTCTTCCTCTTCCTCAGAATCCACCATGAGGGTTGAATTTTCATCTCCCAGGGGAATTATACTATGCAATGCTTCCTTCTTGTTGTACTTCACCCTGAATTTTGTATATATCCCTTGACCTTTCATGCATGAAATTATAATCCCTACAATCCCTGTCATAGTGTCCTACCAACTTATAGAACGTGCAATACATATTTGTGGGTGTCTGGACATATTTTTGCAGATAGTAACATTCACCAGGGAAATGTTGATTTCTACATACCTCGCACTAGGGTAGGGTAACTTTCTTCAAAGGGATTCGAGCTCCAGAGGCCAAGTATTCATGAAATAGGGGACAATGCTCCTTGTCATGGTCTTCTTGTTTGCATCTGATACACCAAATGTCTTCTCTTTTATATTTTCCCTTGTCTTTCTTCATATCTTCGACCTGTAGTGATAAGCTAGTTAGATGACTCAATATTTGACTCATACCTGAGCTGGTTTCTCCCATCGGGGCTGATTCTAATTTCATGGAGATCTCCAGTGCCTCAGCCTATGAAGTAATATTTTTTTGCATCAGAGGAACTATGATGTGTGGAAAGAGGGAAGCAATGAAACATTCCTTGTTCTGCTCATCTGGGATCTGAAAAATCAAATGGCCTGTCAAGGTCTTAAATCTTTGCTCAAACTCCCACATAGGTTCAAATTTTCTCTACTTGATTTCTTTTAGTTATGTAATGCACTACGACTCTGAATTAGGTTTCTTGAATTCAGAAATTAGTGCAGTCTTAATGGCATTCAATGGTTTAGTTATAGCTCCTTGGATGAATTTCATGTACCATCTCAGTGCACGATCACTTAGGGTAGTGCTGAACTGATCTCGTTTGATAGCTTCGTTGGTGATATTCTTAATACTCCACATAGCTTCACATAGAAACCAGTGTTGATCATGATCTTCAGATCCATCTCCTCTAAAGGTGGGTGACCTCATCTCATCTTCCATAGATATTCCTAGGTTTCCTGACTGAGTATGTGGTGGACTACTAGTGACAGTGCTCTGAGTGTTCTAACGAATTAGGTTACTATGGTTACTTAACGCTACTAAAGCAACATGAGGAATAATAGTACTTAGTTCAACATTTGGCGCAGTTCTTGAAGTTTCTGGCTCTTCTCGGCGAGGTTCCTTTGTCCTAGAGGATTCTGAATGCTCTTCATCTATCAGATCTAATTCTTCTCCACTATAGAACCTGTCATCTCTGTAGTTTTTCTTAAACAGGTTCGCGAGATGAACTTATCTAAACACTCTCCCACTACGCGTATGTCTAGCCTTTGTGTCACTGTCGCTTTCTGAATTTTTGAACATTAGCTCTTTTGATCTGATTGATTAATGTATCTTCAAGATGTTCTTCTCATGCAATAGAATATTGATCTTCAACTTCAGAAAATGTAAAATTTTTCCTCTAGGTCCCTTAAAGAAATATCTCTCTGCTTGGCTATACGATTCCACTCTGTCAACAACAAACTCAGTGATATACCCTTCAATGGTACTATCAAACCAGTGATCTACTACTCTTGACATGATGTTTTCAACTCTCTTAACCTTCTTGATCAGTGCCGATGTCCAAACCACATGTGGTCTAAGTCTGACTTCGAACTGGGTATCTGCTAACCTAGCTAGCCACTCATATATCTCTCGATAGATTCCTCCAAAGAAAATCTCATGTATATCAGTAAAGATATATCTTCCCAAAAAATCCTCTATACCAAGACTAGGGTTCTTGTTCTGGGCTTTATCGAAGTCCTTTTCTTGATCTTCTATCCAATTCTGAATCTCTGTCTTCGATGGAAACCACCTTGAAATTTCCTTAAGAAGATTTCGGTCCCAACAACGGAACCATTTGTTGGCATAGGGGCAGACCCAGGGTTCAACTCTAACAATGCACCAACATGCCCTAACTACTGGACCTTTTGGCAACACCTGTGAAGAAGATGCAGTCTCACCCAATGTAGCTATAGGGGGTTGCAGGACACAGGTGTCTACAACTAGAGGAAATGCAGAGTGGATTCACAACAACAACACATAGTCACCTAGTTATTCTTTATCTTCCTTAAACCTATTTCACAAGTTATATTTCAGATCTAATACAATATCACAATAAAAACATATCAAATGACAGAGAACACAACATCAATCACACATAACACAAGATTTACGTGGTTCACCCTCTCCCTAGGGCTACGTCCACAGAACTGTACTTTATGATATATTAATATGGACACATAGAGTTCTTATCTGCTCTCCTAGCTAGCATATCTTCTCTTCTTCTCTCTCTTTCTCTCCCCTCCCTGTGGACCTAGCTGCAGGGTTGATCTTCGCACCTAGTTGAAGATCCTACAATACCAGAAGGCTCTTGCACTCAACACTTCTCTCTCACATAGTAGTACTCACTAAATCACATAATAACAATGAACTCTCAACCAACTTAGCACCAACCCATCCCAGGTCCTTTAGACCTTTATTTATACATTGCAATATCTCTCGGACACCCTTAGGTTGAAACCTAAGTGTCAAAAACTTAGATATCAAAACCCTAGGTGTCTAAAACCCTAAGTCAACTTTACCCATGCTTTCAGGGCTTCACCAACCTATCTTTCCTTCATTCACACGCGGTGCTTCAAAGCATATGTTGACATATTCTTTCCCTTGCTGAGTTGTCCACGATCCCTCTTCATTTCTAATCTATCATCCTCGATCTCCTAGTCCAACGTCTTGCTTTCTCTTACTTTGCTCCATCTTTTTTGCTCTTTTGCTCACTTCGACCCAGTATCAATCACTGTGTCTTCCGTGCATTTTGAATTTTTCCTTTCCTCCCTTAATCTTTGCTTTCTTTCATAACCAAGGGCCAACAAGCCTTTAGGTTCAATATCACTGATAAAATGAGAGAAATCATCTCTCAAATGTAGGCGGGAGGACACATATTCGGCAGAGCCATTTGAGGGTGAGGAGGGGGAAACAACGACTTTTCCTTTGTCAAGAGCATGGTGGGCCTCAGTTTTTAACATTTTTTTTATATGGGAAGATTGTACTGGTGAGTGGGCAGGAAAAACTTGGACAATTTGATTAACAAGTGGAGGAGCAAGTAGAGACAAGTTAGGCCAGCCACGATGTTGGGAGACTTTCGGGTGGATAATCTCTTGCCAATGGTCATTTTCAGGGACTTCATGTTGTAGTGAGACATGAGGGGGCACTGGGATACCAGGGACATGTGGGTCTTGGAAGGGAGACCTTTCTGGCCTAGGTTGGACTACTCCTTGCCCAATCCAGTTAAAAAATCTAGCTTGAAATAGCTCGCTCAACTCTTGCGAGTCTACATCAAAATATATAGAAAACCTTGGCCTTCTAGGGCCCCTGTTCCAATTTACTCTTCCTCTATTACCCCAACCATGACTACCTCTACTGAAAAAGCTCATTCCTATATGCATTATTGATTATCATCTAGTTTCTTCAACAACCATATATGACATCTCTTTAAATATGAATTTTTTTTTGGCTCAACAACACATCAAAATCATGCAATCCAATCCATACAAATTGTTTAACACTTGTCAATGAGCAGGGGGTGAATAAGGGTTCTGGGATATGTGAGGGATTGTATTGAGTGAAAAGTGTTAAAATGAAGGGGGATAGATCATGATTACTACTCAACAAATTGTCAAACAATCAACTGCGTTGTAAATCAAAAGAATAAATCACTGTAATTAATCCTTATGCCATCCCTTAACTGTCACAATACAGATTTTAACTAAACTATAATTTAATTTTAAGAACATGGAGTGGATAGTGAATATGGGAAGGCGAGGGGACTTGTAATATGCGAAAAAGTGAGAGAATGGTTGGGAAAAAAAATGAATACTATCCTTAAAAAAAATTAAGTAATCCATAAAAACAACTCTGTATTCAATACACAAGATACCAATACTAATTAAAAATTACTGTGTGTCAAAACTGTTCACTGTCCACTTTCAATTTCTTCAAACTTCTCAATTAACACAGTCTATAATCATACTCAGAATCACTTTGCTTTTCAACAGTCCTGTTAAGAGAATAGTTGGTTTCTTTCATTTCCTTTCCTTTCATTTACACAAAATCAAAAGAAACACACAATCACATTTCTCCATTTCTATCCATCATATATCACTATAAAATATCAACCACTGTCCATATTTCACAATTTTCCCAAATAAAACATATACACAGGTCTTTTTTCCAGATTGGACATAATTTTTACAACTTGCCCAATTTCATGCCTTTTCATTATACCAACCAATAAAACTTGCAATGCAACCATAATACAAAACCTCAAGCTTCATCACTGGTGATTCAATTAACATCAAACATGCACTATGCCTCCATAATACATACACAGTAAACAACAAAAACACATTCATCAATTTCCAGAATTTTCCATGATCCCGATCGGGCTAATGAAACACACATCAACCACCAACTAGCAATTGACACCACGCTGTAAGAATACAACAATTGAAAGCATAATGAGAAGAGACATCCATTTACTACACATTATCATTGATTCCCAATCAATCAATTTGATCAAATAAAACAGGCTAGGTTATCGATGCAACTATCATAATCAAAGGAGACAACCCCTTGACTATATACCAATTCTCACTCCCAATCACGAATTCCCAACCAACTCAATCAAACGATTTCAATATAAGTACTCAAATAAACTGTCATAACCACTCAAACAAACTATGAAAGTCAACAAGATGCCCGAAAAGAGTGCGAACAGTTGAGGATTATCAAAATTGGGCTCTGTGATAATGAATACAAGAAGTAATCAAGAGTTCACTCGGTCATCAAAGAACAGAGAGACTGGAGGTCGAACATATCAACAATAGGTAGAGACCCTTCGATACAAGCACAATGGAACCACAAGGATTATTATAACTCTTGATTTTTGTAATGGTGCAACAGTTCAACGTAGGGTAGGGTATGAAAACTATGTAGAGGAGCAACAAATTCCTACTAGGTAGTAACAAGTACCCAGAACACACAGAGGCATAACCCTCGTAAAATTCAAAGACCAAATAAATAGATAACAATGCCCGTGGGTATGATGTCTTGAGGCATAACTTAAATCACAAAACCACCATAAAGTATACATCTTGGCATAATGGCCACCCTATATCCAACTTCTGAGATACGTCGGTGTCAATACCACAAAAATACACCCATGGATGATGCAGAAGCATCGTTGGCAAGCGCACAGAGGTGGGACCACCCAACATGTGAGAGTTCATTTGGAACTTCAATGTGAGAAGTCACAAACGATTTCGGGATCCGCCTCCACACAGCGCCAAAATTCACCTTCGGAGGCACACTTGAATCGATGCCGGGTTTTTCCCTTTGAAGCAAGTTTTTGAAATTGTAAACAGAGCAGGAATTTCCACTTCATCTCTGGAATATGACTAGACTAAGATAGCATAGGATAAGGTCTAGAGTAGGCAAGTAGCAGGAAAAAAACCCTAGGAACATTTTGAGTTATGAAAAAGTTTGTAAGCCCAATTAGCGGCTGGTAGAGGGGGGAGAGAAATTGATCTGTGAGAGAACTATGAGTGAGCAGAAAATCTCAGCTTTTGGAGCTACTGTAGTTTGTATGTATTATGTAGCCAGTGGGCACTTATGAATAGAACAGAATGGAAAATTGATCCAAATGTTTTGTGCTTGGACTGTGTGTATTTTCCTATTGTTTTCAGTTGTATAAACAAGTGAATGGAACTGTGAGATTTTGGCAGTTTCAATTGTTTCTCTTCATTTGTAGCTCTGCAAGGTGTGCATCGAGCCAGGGAGGAATGCTGGGGAGTTGTTTTTATCTTCAATGGGAGTTCTGCAAGGTGTGCATTGAGCCAGAGAGAAAATTTCGTGAATCTGAGCTATCGAAATCCCTTAGATGCAAGGAGTACGTGGGAGACTGAAGTCTGAACCAGACAAAGCTTAGGAGGGATAACACTTCAGAAGGTGTTATTGAGACCAGGAACTTATTCCCTGGAAGGAGAGAAGATTGAGTCTTCCCAAACTTATAAAATCTTCTAAGTTGGAGTCGAGAAAAATCTCAGGAGGAGGAACGCCCTTGAGCATTGGATCGCTGTGGGGATTCCCGCGGATTGTCTGATTGGAAGGAGGAGCGTAGAATTTAATGCTGCGTAGATCTCGATGAGGGGAGTTCAAAGATCTGAATGGATGGTGGATATTCCTCGAGGTGAAACACCAAAACCTCGCAAACCATTGGATAAAGTGGAGATGTAAGGAGATTAGCGACGAGGGCTACTTGACGTCCAAAAGCTCAGGAGGAACAACGACCCTCAATCTCAGATAGATATGGACCATTGGTTCGGTTCGTGAACTCAGGTATCACCAACCAGAGGGATAGAGGTCTTGTCTTCCAAAACCCCAAGTCGCGAGATCACGAAATAACAGAGTCGACCCATCTCGTGGACTCAGATATCATGAATCGAGAGGCAAAGTTCCCCATTTTTCAAACCTCCAATTCACGAGACTGTGATTTGATATGAACCGTTGATCACAGGCGTATCTTGACCATTGGTCCACATCGTGAACTCGGATATCATGAACTGGGAAGCAGAGTTCCCTATTTTTCAAACCTCTAAGTTGCGAGATGGGGATTTGATCTGAACCGTCGAGCACAGGTGAATCTGGACCGTTGGTCCACATTGCAACCTTGGGTATCGCGAGTTGGAAGGATGAAGGTCTTGTTTTTCAAACCTCCGAATTGCGCGATTGCAAGTTGATCTGGACCATCGACTACAGGTAGATCTGGACCATTGATCCACATCGTGGTCTTGGGTCTCGCAAGTTGGAAGGACAGAGGGCTTGACTTCCAGAACCCCGAATCGCGAAATAGCGAGGTTGGGCCAATTCACGAACTCAAGTATCATGAGTTGGGAGGGCAGAGTTCTTGCACTGCAAACTTTGAGTCATGAGATCGTGAAATATCGAAATACAGGAAGGATAAGGGTGCATTCACATCCCTTAGTCGCGCACTGTGGGCATTCACGCTTGGCGCTTGGAAAAAGCCAACTGAGCATTTGTAAGGGCCCTGTATATTCGTTGAAGGGTTCTAGTTCGGAACCAGAAGAGCCACTTTGGCTCCAGAATTAGAAGATCCTGACCAGGAGGTCACATAGCCTTGAGGAGCGATATGGGGTCTGCATCAGGTGGTATCAGAGAACATTTTTTTTCTATAGATTTCAGGCGAAGGACGAAGAGAAGGAGACAGAGAACTCAGAGTCGTACTCTGCGTGTGACAGATAGTCAACATAATGTCGCTAAGAAGATGAGAGCCACCTTTATCCAACCGTGTTGTAGAAAGGGAGATGCGAGAGTTCCATGCCCAAATGGAAGCAACACAGAGAAGAGCACCTGACATTGGGGATGTCAATGATGCAGAAAGCGAAGAGGTTGAGGTTGAAGAAGCTGTAGGAGAGGATGCTGCAGAAGAACGTTTGTTGAGAGCAGTTGCCAGATTGGGAAGCAGAGCTAAGATGGAAGTCCCCATGTGTGAGGGAAATCTAGATTTTGAAGAACTATTGGATTGGATAAGGTCCATGGACAAACACTTCAACTATGAAGATGTCGATGAGAAAAAGAAGGTGAAGCAAGCAGTCACCAGGCTAAAAGGGCATGTAGCACTATGGTGGGATGAACTATAGGCTGAGAGGAGAGGTAAAGGAAAACAAAGGATAAAGAGTTAGGACAGGATGGTAGCCAAGACGAAGGCTAAGTTCATACCCAAGGACTACCAGATCAATCTGTTCAGGAAGCTACATAACCTGAGACAGAAAAGAATGACAGTCAAGGAGTACACTGAGGAGTTCTATAGGATGAACATCATAACTGGACAAAGGGAGAGAGACAAAGAAAAAGTCATCAAATATGTAAATAGATTGAGATATGAAGTCCAGGATGAGCTGAGCATGATGTCAGTGAGGACTTTGGAAGATGCTTATCAGTTTGCGCTGAAGGTAGAGGAGAAGCTGGCCAGAAAACAAAACCAACGAGGAAGAGGTAAAGGCTCGATCCCAAGCAAAATTAAGGGATTTAACCGTGACAGAGAAAATCAGTCTAAGGATGAGGCTAAGAAATCACACAATCACTCGGAACGAGGAGGAAGTTCACGAGGAAGACATAATGGTGGAAGAAACTCTTCTAGGGGAAGAGGCAGAGGAGGCGTAAGGTGATATAACTGTGGAAATATAGGGCACATGTCTTGGGAATGTCCCGAGAAGAAGAAGGAAGGAGGAGAAGCTCAAATTTCAGAAGCAAGGCAAAGAGATGTTGAAGTAGAGGGGGCAGAGGATGGAGCATCCCTGATGTTGAGAAAAGTTCTCTTAAAACCAGAGGCAGAAATTGAAAAGCCAGTGCAGAGGAACAGTCTCTTCAGGACAACTTGCAAGACTAAGGATAAAGTATGCAAGGCGATCATTGATAGTGGGAGCACTGACAATCTAGTATCCACAGAGATGGTGGAGAAATTGGAGCTGAAGACAACTGCACATCCAAGGCCATACAAAGTCTCATGGCTGCAAAAAGGACACCAGGTAATGATTACTAAACAATGCCTGGTTGAAATTAAAATAGGAGGATATAAAGATGAAATCACATGTGATGTAATTCCCATGGACGTATGCCACATTTTGTTGGGAAGACAATGGTAGTATGACAGAAATGTCATTCACGATGGAAGGAAGAATACATACACATTGGAGAAGAATGGTAGAATGCATATGTTGTTGCCGATGGAGGAGAAGAAAGAAAAAGAGGAAGCCAACACAAGCATACTTCTCATGAGTGGGAAGGAACTCCTAAAGGAAGTCAAGGAAGAACAGAAGATGCAGTTCACTATGGTGAGGAAGCCCAGAGTCATCCTTACAAGTACATCAATGGATGATTTGCTTGGAAAAGTTTAGGAGCTGCTGGATAATTTTGCTGATATAGTGGTGGATGAGCTGCCAAACTCATTGCCACCCATTAGGAGTATCAATCATCATATCGACTTGATACCAGGAGCAAGGCTGCCGAAGAAGGCAACGTACAGATTTACACCTCGAGAAAATGAGGAGGTGAAGAGCCAAGTCCAAGAATTGCTGGATAAGGGTCAAGGAAAGTTTGAGCCCATGCACAGTACCAACTGTGTTAAGCCCAAAGAAAGATGGAGGATGGAGAATGTGCATAGATTCAAGAGCCATCAACAATTTCACCATTAGGTATAGATTTCCTTTACCGAGAATGGATGACTTAATGGATTGCTTAAGTGGAGAAAATTTCTTTTCTAAGATAGATCTGAAAAGTGGATATCACCAGATCAGGATGAGAGAGGGTGATGAATGGAAAACAACCTTTAAGACGAATGAAGGAATGTATGAATGTCTAATTATGCCATTTGGATTAATGAATGCCCTGAGCACTTTTATGAGGCTAATGAATGAAATTCTAAAAGATTTCATTGGAAAGTTCGTGGTTGTATATCTGGACGATATACTGGTCTTTAGCAGGACAAAATAGGAGCATTTGAGGCACCTAATGCTAGTAATGAGGAGGCTACAATAGGAGAAGCTACTGATCAATCTGAAGAATTCCTCTTTTATGAAGACATAGCTCATTTACTTGGGTTTTGTGATATCTTTGAATGAATTGAAGATGGATCCAGAGAAGGTGAAACAAATCAAAGAATGGTCGTCACCAAGGAGCATGTTTGAGGTAAGGAGCTTTCATGGTTTAGCAAGTTTTTACAGAAATTTCATTAGAGACTTCAGTGGAATTTGTGCACAAATGATGGATATAGTAAAGAAGTGGCACAAGTCCTTTAAATGGACAGATGAGGTTGAAAGGAGCTTCAATATACTGAAGGAGAAGATAACAGAACAACCAATTCTGATCTTGCCGAATTTTGGGAAGACATTTTAGGTGAGATGTGACGCAAGTGGAGTTGCAATAGGAACTGTTATGAGTCAGGATAACATGCCTGTTGCCTATTTTAGTGAGAAGCTGAATGAGATTGAGAGGAAATACCCCACATATGACAAGGAATTCTATGCCACCATTCAAGCAATGAAGAAATGGAGGCATTGTCTTGTCTCGAAAGAGTTTGTCTTGTACAACAATAACCAAGATTTACAATTCATAACCCGACAAGAAAAAATAAATCAGAGACATGCAAAATGGGTTGAATTTATGCAAAATTTTACCTTTGTCATAAAACATATTGCTGGGAATGCTAACAAGGTTGATGATTCATTAAGCAGGAGATGTTTAATTCTGCAAGAATTCCAGGTGAAGACCTTGGGGTTTGAACACCCTAAGGATATGTATTGTGATGATACAGATTTCAAGGAGGCCTACAAAGCATGTACAAGCCCTGTACTGAGATATAGAAGTCAGTGGATAGAGTATATGGTTCAGGAAGGATTGTTGTTCAAAGGAAATCAATTGTACATACCAAGATGCTCAATGAGGGACAATCTTCTGAAGGAGAAGCATAGTGGAGGATTGGCTGGACATTTCGGCCATGATAAAACGTTTGCATAGTTGAGCAGTTCATACTATTGGCCAGGTATGAGAACATATATGATAAAGTTGGTGAACAGATGTAGAATATGCCAACATGCAAAGGGGAAAAAACATAACATTGGATTGTATCAACCATTGCCAATACCAAAGAGGCCTTGGGATGCAATAAGCATGGATTTTGTGTTGGGATTTCCAAGAACACAAATATTATTTGATTCCATATTTGTGGTGGTGGATAGATTTTCAAAGATGGCACATTTCATCCCATGCCAGAAGACCAGTGATGCAACACATGTTGCGAATCTGTTCTTCAGAGAAGTTGTGAGACTGCATGGCCTACCAAGGAGCATTGTCTTAGATAGAGACACAATTTGTTGGTCACTTTTGGAGGACATTGTGGAAGAAGATGGGGATAAATTTTTCCTTCATCTCAGCTTATCACCCTCAGACAGATGGGCAGACTGAGGTGGTAAATAGAAATTTGGGGAACTTATTGAGAAGTATGGTTACTGAACATCATAACCAGTGGGATCAGATTCTGCCACAAGCAGAATTTGCATACAATGAATCACCAAACAGAAGCACTGGGAGGAGCCCATTCCAAATACTATATGGAATGCAACCCAGGGGAGTGTCTGAGTTAAGGGACTTAGAACAGGGAGAGATCAAAAGCGCTGGAGCAGAGGATTTTTCTATTGAAATGAAGAGACTCCATAGTCGGATCAAAGAAAAATTACAGAGTTCTAATAAAAAATACAAACACAGAGCTGATCAACATCGCAGGGAACTTCAATTTGAAGTGGGAGATCATATTTTAGCACATCTCAGGAAGGAAAGGTTCCCTAGGGGAACATATAACAAATTGAAGATGATGAAGATAGGACCCTGTAATATCTTGAGGAAGTTTGATGCAAACGCCTATGAGATCGAGTTTCCAGATGGTGTGGGCATTTCAACCATATTCAACGTCTCAAAATTGTACCCTTATAGGAAAGATGACACAGAAGGATCAAAAGATCAAGGAAAGATTTAGTGGGAGAAGCAGATGCGTGTGGCAGAGAAGCTACAAATGGAGAAGATTTTGGATCAGAGGATTGGCAAGAAGACCAGGAGGAAGACTTATTTTGAGTATCTAGTCAAATGGAAGGGACACCCCATAGAAGATGCCATTTGGGAAAACGAAGTTTTTATCCAGAAGTAGGGAAAGTCGATAGAGGAGCTCATGGACAAGAGTCTATGGATTTTTGTCAAGGGGAGTATGATGCAGGAGCATCATTGGCAAGCGCGTAGAGGTGGGACCACCCAACACGCGAGAGTTACTTTAGAACTTCAACATGAGCAGTCAGAAACGATTTTTGGATACGCCTCCACACAACATCTAAATTCACCTTCGGAGGCATGCTTGAATCTGTGCCAGGTTTTTCCCTTTGAACCAAGTTTTTGAAATTGTAAACAGAGCAGAAGTTTCCACTTCTGCTCTGGAATATGACTAGACTAAGATAGCGTAGGATGAGGTTTAGAGTAGGCAAGTAGTAGGAAAAAAACCCTAGGAACATTTTGAGTTATGAAAAAGTTTATAAGCCCAGTTAGCGGCAGGTAGAGGGGGGAGAGAAATTGATCTGTGAGAGAACCGCGAGTAAGCAGAAAATATCAGCTTTAGGAGCTATTGTATTTTATATGTATTATGTAGCCAGTGGGCACTTATGAATAGAACAAAATGGAAAATTGATCCAAATGTGTTGTGCTTGGACTGTGTGTATTTTTCTGTTGTTTTCAGTTGTATAAACAAGTGAATGGAACTATGAGATTTTGGCAGTTTCAATTGTTTCTCTTCATTTGGAGCTCTGCAAGGTGTGCATCGAGCCAGGGAGGAATGCTGGGGAGTTTTTTTTCTCTTCACTGGGAGCTCTACAAGGTGTGCATTGATCTAGAGAGAAAACGTCATGAATCTCAGCTATTGAAATCCCTCAGACGCAAGGAGTGCGTGGGAGACCAAAGTCTGAACCAAACAAAGCTCAGGAGGGATAACACTTTGGAAGGTGTTATCGAGACCAGGAACTTATTCCATGGAAGGAGTGAAGATTGAATCTTCGCAGAATTAGAAAATCTTCTAAGTCGGAGTCGAGCAAAATCTCAGGAGGAGGAACACCCTTGAGCGTTGGATCGCTGTGGGGATTCTCGCAGATTGTTCGATTGGAAGAAGGAGCGCAGAATTTAATGCTGCGTAGATCCCGGTGAGGGGAGTTCAAAGATCTAAACGGACAGTGGAGAGTCCTTGAGGCGGAACACCGAAGCCCCACAAACCATTGGATAAGGTGGAGCTGCAAGGAGATTAGCGACGAGGGCTACTTGACGTCCAAAATCTCAGGAGGAATAACGACCCTCGATCTCAGATAGATCTGGACCATTGGTTCAGTTCACGAAATTGGATATCACCAAGCAAAGGGATAGAGGTCTTGTCTTCCAAAACCTTGAGTCACGAGATCACAAAATAGCGAAGTCGACCCATCTCACGGACTCAGATATCGCGAATCGAGAAGCAGAGTTCCTCATTTTTCAAACCTCCAAGTCGCGAGACTACGATTTGATTTGAACCATCGATCACAGGTGGATATGGACTATTGGTCCACATCGTGAACTCGGATATCGCGAACCAGGAAGCGAAGTTCCCTGTTTTTCAAACCTCCAAGTCACTAGATGGTGATTTGATCTGAACCGTCGAGCACAGGCGAATCTGGACCATTGGTCCACATCGCAACCTTGGGTATCGCAAGTTGGAAGGATGGAGGTATTGTTTTTCAAACCTCAGAATCGCGCGATCGCGATTTGATCTGGACCATCGAATACAGGCAGATCTGGACCGTTGATCCACATCGTGGTCTTAGGTCTCACAAGTTGGAAGGACAGAGGGCTTGAATTCTAGAACCCCGAATCATGAAATAGCGAGGTTGGGCCAATTCGCGAACTCGGGTATCACGAGTTGGGAGGGTGGAGTTCTTGCATTGCAAACTCTGAGTCGTGAGATCGTGAAATACTGAAAGACAGGAAGGATAAGGGTGCAGTCACAACCCTTGGTCATGCACTGTGGGAGTTCATGCTTGGCGCTTGGAAAAATCCAACTGAGCATTTGTAAGGGACCTATATATTCGTCGAAGGGTTCCAGTTCGGAACCAAAAGAACCACTTCGGCTCCAGAATCAGAAGATCCTGACCAGGAGGTCGTGCAGCCCTGAGGAGGGATAGGGGGTCTACATCAATGGCCAGATGAATAACCCATGACCATGGCTCTGGAAATTACATAGTGACCAAAAGGTAGTTCAAAAACATACACAACAACCCCATATCAATCTGAATACAATTGGACATGGTTACCCATAACTGTGAGGAATCGACCAATAAGGATAAACAGAGTGAAACCCTCCAACAAAATACCCATAACCACTTAAAACAACATAGATACATCATGATTTCCATCACACATAATAACCAACGAATGCATACTTCAACCAACCAATCCTTTTACTTGCAAAACAAATAACCACACAGTCATTATAGAGAGAAGACCCACACATTTACACAGTTGCCAATCTCAGGAAAACACAAACCAATGCATCATTGATCCATCGTTCGTTCATACATAGAGAAAAATTCATGGATGGGGAAAATTTACCATACCTGTAACCATTAACTTTAAAAAGGGCGAGTTGGTCGAGCATTTCCTTCCAGGCTTGGATCTCAGAGCTTAACCACCAGCAAAACCAATGCAACAATAACCATACTAGGGTGACGACCCAATCGGAGAAGTATGGAATGACATGCGTTTACTAGATGTCACTTCCATCTTCCTCTACATTCAATTTCAAAGTACACGACAACCAACAACCACCAATATATTAACCATGCCATTAATTTCAACCATTGAAACTTGCGACCATATTGCTTGCCAAATGCACCACCCAAAATTCATATTAACAATTGCCAAAACCATACCATACCATATATCAAATGCACCGAATATAACTCAAATGCAATCACATAGCCACTACCCATTTGTAGTTAGGATTAATACTAACTTGCTTCATTTCAAATGCACATAAATTCTAACATAGCATATTATAGGATCTTTCTTTGTATTTTTTTTATAAGTCTCTTCCCATTCCTTTTTTTTTATGTTGTTACTAACATATGTCTTGTGCAGGTGTAGCCAGGTAACAAATCATGGTGATATAATAAAATGTAACAACTATAATATATATGCCAATCATAACATAAAATTAATCTTCGAATAACAGAACATCCATAAAATGCATCATCCATCTGTCATTACGTCAAAACAGAACCAAGACTACATCATCAACCATATAAGAAATTGTAAGAAGCATCGAAACAACAACATAAAATGTGTGATATGACTATCTCCGAGCCTCCAATCTACAAGGGGGTCCCACCTTCTCGTATTATATTTTATTAGCATAGTTTAAATAGTAGGCTTTAGCAATACTTTGCGGTCGAAATTCATCGTTGCGATTTTTATCATCAACAGGGGGGTTACTGTCCTATATTATACTAACATGCCATAAGTCTTAGGTAACTCCATAAAGAGTGCCTTTTCCTTTGTACTTTCATTATTTCCATACTACAGAAAAGAGAGTAGAGAAGTCTCACCGTCTAGCTGGGTTTTCTTCTGTAAGGGTTTCCTAGACAAAATATTTGTGTCATTTTGTAGATGGTGTGTGATTGTATTTTATTGTTCTTTGTTTTCCACATTTATCTAATTCATGAATAAGTAGAAAATCAATAAGTTACTAAATATTCTAGAAATCTAAAGGAATTTAACCTTCATATGTAAATTTTAGTTTTATTTATTAGATCTGTTGTGACGAACCGTTCCAGTGGAATATCCACGACAATTTACAAATCAAAGGTTGTTTTGTTGTAGTTGAGAAAGTGTTGTTGGGATTTAGTCATGTAAAATTAGTGCTTGACTTATTCCGTTTCTTTTGTATTAAATGTTTAATTTAGTTATGATGATCTAGGTGGATGTTTCATTCGTTTTGAATTATTGTGACTGATGAATTATTATTATTATGTTAGTAAAAATGATTGATTAACACATTACAAGATTTATTGTACTATAAACATGATTGTGAGCATACATGAATTATGCATTAGATGTAATGATTGTTATCATTAGTACACATATGAGCTATTATGTATCAACTATTCATGCATTTTAGGATTAAACCACACTCCAAGCTCTAATAGTGAGTAGGAAATACTACACTAGTTAATTGCAAAAGAAAGAGAGGAGAGAGAAAAATAGAATCAATCTTCACACATAAGAGACTAAGAAACTATATTGACTCACCTTGTATAAATACTTGATCATGAGTAAAATATATAGGAATCTCCACAAGAGGAGAAATGTGCACTAGGTTGGGGTTTCCATGTGCATGCTCAAGTAAAAAGCAACCTCTCCCACTTGCAACAATTAACTAAAGTCAAAAGTTGCTAATAATAAGAAAATTTCAAAAATATAGGTGTGAATTTAGTGAGAACTCTACATGAAGTCAACATGTATTCCATAATAGAAACACTCTCCTAGAATAAGACTAGATTCCAAGAATGGAACTAAAGTCCTAATTGAGAGATAATTTCATAAATAAGGAAAAACACTAAAAATAGGAAATAGGTTAACTCCAAGAATAAAATGGGTAATGCGCACCTCCATAGGAGAATAATATTCTCACTCCAGTGTACTGTCTAGCCATGAAATATGAATTATCTCCTAAAGTCAAGGAGTGAAGCACTCTTCCCGTATAAAATAGGAATTTGCCTAATGGTGGCTAAAAACATTTTTTTTCCTAATGGTGGTTTATGAGCCCATGGTTTTGGAAGCCCATGTTATTTTCCCATGGTATTAAAAATAGGTATCCACCAGCTAAAAATATACCTACTACAAATAAACATGTTATAAATATCATTCCTCCTAGATAGTAGGAAAATTGGAAAAAATGAGTATGTCACTAAGTATGTAGTTGAGCATGTATCCCAACACCCCCCTTGAAACACAATCGGGGTGTGCACAATGATGAGTCATGAAAATATGAAGCCATGTTAGGTACTCATGTACACATATATATGCATAAGAACTGAACAAAAGTGAGGTAAAGAGGGAAAACCAAGTGGGAACACCCCCCCCCCCCCCCCCAACCCCCCCCTCCAAAATATGCTTCTAACAAAAAAGGGAATGTTAACATGTTCAACTGCTAAGCTAATGTATCTCTCACTCCTATAATGTCCCTCAATGAGAAAAAATTCTAGTCGGTGAAATACTTGGTGAAGATGTCTACCACCCACTCTGAATATGGACATAATTGCATATCAATTATTCCATCTTGAATCTATCCTCGAATACAGTGCATATGAAACTTGATGTGCTTGGTTCACTACCTCTAAGATGGGTCTCTACACAAGTTGAGAGTACTCTAATTATCACACCATCTAACTGTCATACAATGAAAATGAACTCCCAACTCTGTAAGAAAGTGTTGCAACCAAATAGCCTCAGTAATAACATTCACTGCACCCATGTACTCTGTCTATGTTGATGATAAAACAATTATTGATTGCTTCTTACTTGACTAACAAATAGGTTGTGATCCAAGGTAGAGGGAATATATTGAAGTGGACTTGTGAATAATGTTGTCTCCTACCCAATCTAATTCTGTGTAACCAAAAAGATCTAAGGAAGATCCTGCTGCACAGTGTATACCAAAGCTCATAGTCCCCTTGACATATTTGAGAATACTCTTTGTTGCCTTCTAGTGAAGCTCACAAGGCTCTTGCATGTACCTATGTTAAGCCCTAATATCGGTTCATTACCCCTTAATTG
>CBVK0101428953.1:0-10218 GCA_900067695.1 Picea abies
TCCAAGAGGTGGGTGCCTCAAGGGGGGACGCACAGAACAACCGGACCTCGACCTTCGACCCTTCACGGGTATCTCCATGCCTTATGGTGATTGGGACGCTGGACTTGGAGGATTTGAAAGCTCCCTATTTGTCAACTTCTATGTTTGAAATTGTGAGAACCAGATAACGGGGGGTTATTTGGATACCTACCCCCGAAATCCTACCTAGACTAAAATCTTCTTTTGGCACCTCCTGTGGAGGACAACTTAGTGAGTTGTTAGAAAGATTTTAAATGAAGTTGTTTTGTGAGGCTGGGGGTGAAAACCAACCTCGTTTGATTACAAGTGGGAGTGGATATTCTAATCAAGAAAAGATGGGGTGTTTTCAGAATCCCTTTGGAGGAAACCTACTTAGACCACCACGTTTCGAGACGAGGCTATGTGAGTGCAAAAGTGGCTTTTGTGTGTGAGTGAAAAGTGTACCAAATTTTAGTTATTTAAGTGTCACCTTGCAACATGTGGACATCGCTTGGTCCTTTACAAGAGTTTGATTACCTAAATCAACTATATGGCATTGGTACAACCTTGCGGAATTTTAAAAGCCCTAGGAAACTAGCATGTGGACATTGTGGTCCGTTACTATCCTTTATCTCCCTATGTCTGAGTTAATCTAGAAAAGCATAAAACTAACCTAGATTGAACATGTGGGTATGTGTGGGCCCTTTACAAACTTTTAACTCTCCTAGTTTTCTGATCTAAGAAAGAAAAATTCAAACACTATTCTAGCTTTGTTGACATGTGGGCATGTATTGGACCCTTTACAAGAATGTGTTTGACAAAATGAAACTAAGAGGGGTCTCAAAAAGAGTCGTTGTCCTCTCCTAAAAGTTTGTTTAAAATTTTGTTTAAGGGAGATGAGATCGATTTCTCAATCCTTTTCTGATTCTCAAGATCGCACAATGGCCTAAGAGAAGAGCATACTTCAGATTGTTACTTTCGACTTCTAGTCCCGAAATGTGAGTTAGATGTGTTTTAAAATTTGATGTTTCAACTTAGATTTATAAACCAAAGCAAGCAAAATAAAGGAAAATGAATTTTATCCTCCTAAGTGCCTAGGTTTGCTAGATGATCCCCTTTATAAGTTGAGGGGCTAAGTGGTGTAGTATTCAGAGCTTACACATTATCATCTTAAGCAGGAAAATGAGTTTCCCAACATCTAAGAGCTTACAATGCAAATTTTTGGTTCAAATACGCGGCTTTATGCATGGACAGATGCGCATGTGGCGCCTGCGCGCGAACAGAGTTGAACAGAAAAGTGCATGCGCGCCCGACGCGCACCTGTGGGCAGGAAAACCCGCGCCTGAGTCAAAAGTCCGAGAAGAAAATTCGGATGAATTTCTCTCCAATTTCTGGTGAATTGGCCGCAAAGCAGGTCGGCTGAGGCCGGTTGGTGAACCTGCAAGTCAGTAAAAGAAAAAGGAAAGCAAATAAATCCCAAATGATGGAGGAATTTATACCTTCTCCCCAGTGGAGTCACCAATCTGTTTGTGCTCGAATCTTCACAGGGTGAGCAAAAATGGGAGCACTGGCATGCCCTATTGGGCTTGGCAGGGCAAAACAGGATGCTTTGGAGCAAAAGGGTTAACAAAAACAGAAACAAATCATAATCTAACTACAAAATGAAAGCAAATAACATTACAGAAATAAACAAAGAACAACAAACATCGGACAACTGTGTCATCAATGGATTCAAGGCAGGTGCTTTATTGAAACCAGAGCACACGCAGAAGAGAGGGACCAGGGGTTCCTCCTCCCTCCAGCGGAAGGTCCTTCGGGGCCCTCAACTCAACGCTTTCCTTATAAAATGAATAGAACTGAAATGAGTGATGAAAGAACTCTGTATTACACTGCTGATGAATTGATTTTCAAAGGTTGTGCTCTGAATCATCTGGACAGCGTAACGATGCTTCGAATTCCCTGTTGAAACAGTGAGCCTTCACAGCCTTTTATAGCATTTTCCAGGGCGGTCTTGTAACCTCTTCCAGGTGTGAATAGGGGCGCATTAGGGTTCATTTAGGTCATTTAATCCACCGTTTTCGCAGAGCCGACTCTGATCTAAGGGTCAAATCACTTTGGGGGCCGGTCTGAAGGCGGTCGAGAGGCTGACCTCGGCAATTAATGCACCGTATTAGCAAATGCGCGGCTTTTTGTGTGGACAGTCGCGCGTCGGGCGCGCGTGCGCGCATAACACGTTTTTGTCCCGTGCATGTGCACGCGCATCAAGCTGATGTAAAACACCCTTCAATTTTTGGTTACTTTGTATAGTTTTTTGCCCTTCTGGAGTGCTGTGAAATTGATTCAGTGCCATGAGTGACTTCATTGCTGTTTTGCTGATGCTGAGTTCTTGTCGCCATGTGCAGACGAAATTTCAGTGATAACACCACTCTCTTCCATTTTTTAGCTACTCGATTAGTGATTGTTTTAAGCATGTGTTCAACCAAAGGTTAGAAGTTCTCTAGTTCAAACATGGGGTTCAAATCTTCCAAATGGTTCATATATGCAAAAACATAGTCATCCCCATTCTCTACAATAATACATGTCACAAGTTCTCTACTAAGTCTTTCTTATTCTCTACTAACTCTCTTTTTAGAGTCAAAGTTATGTCCCAAAGTGCCTCGTTGATATCATTATGTCATCATGCTTCCAAGAGTGTTGTTTGGGACCCTTCCAAGCTATTTTTTTAAGGTCACATTTTCTACTTTTAATTTCCCATAGGTATCTACCCTGTATATAATGTCACTAAAGTGAATTTCCAAAGGAAATATATATAATCTCTCTAATTCATACAAGGAGTTATTTATCAAAATATATTTGAGCAATTCATAATTACCTACTATATCTCAAACAATACAAAATTATAGTGTATCTATGTTGAATCCACTTCAAAGTTGGATGAGAAGAGGAGGAACCTTGATTGTGTATTCTAATGGTTCTAGTTTGCGGTAGTACCGATGTAATTTGAGTTGTCTCAAGTACAAGCATAGTTCCTTTCTCTTTTGGTTGTTTCTTTGAAGAGGATGGAGGATGGAGGATTAACAAAAGGCTCTAATGAATTGGGAATGCACTCAATGGAGACTTAAGAGCATGGCCTTGTGGATAGAAAATGCAAATGAGAATACTTTATTTTTCCCATAATTATTCCAACATGAGGAAAAGCATGAATAGCATATGGGGCATTCAAAATCCAGTAGGGGCTAAAGTGTACAGCTTCCAATAAATATGAAAGGTGGGGACACCCCATTTCCAATATGTATTTAAGGGTCTAGAATTAGTCAACATTGCAAACATAGCAACAATTTGCTTGTTTTTTCCAAGGTTTATAGAAGGAATTCAAAATAAATAGTTAATGGACATTTTTGACAAAGGAGAATTTAAAGGACAATGTATACTCTTTTCGATGAGAGAAAATACCTAGTCCTAATCGTTGGACTATACAGCTTTATATTATATGGGGCTATATGAGCTCATTGAAGAGGATGTGCTAGCCATTCCAAATTAATCTAGGAGATCTAGAAAAGTCTTAGGTGCATTTGAAATTCTACCTTTCTATGTTTGATCCCTAAAAAATATGATACATGCATTTTTTAATATTTCAAGCCAATATCATTATGCAATTATATTTATAAAAGCATATCAAAAGTAACTAGAAGGAGGATAAATCATAATCTATCCAAAGCCATTTATTTTTAATAGTTTGGCTTCTTGAATGGGAGACAAATTCCTTATATTGTGGGGGTTGGCATAAGAAGCTTTCCATTCTACCAAGACAAAGAAAATGGCAGCCTTTGTTATAAAGTTATATCTATCAAAGGCATACAATAGGGTTTTATGATTATATTTAACATTATTGCTCATACATGTTGGTTTCAATCTTCAAGTGGTTAGTTGGGTCAAAGGTTGTTTAAATTCAATATCATTCTTTATTCTAATTAATGGATGGCATGGAGGATTGTAAATGGTAAGAAGGTCATTGTTGGAGTTGATTTGTGGGTTGTTTTTAAGGGTAACTTCAATCTCTCCCAATCTCCTTAGGAGAATTTACCCTGTCTGAACATACAAATTCTCAGTGATGCAATGACTCTTGTTTAGGTCAGTTTGTTGAGAGTATCTTGGAAGTCAACATAGGACATTGGTTTGGTAGGGGCTATGGAACAAGAATGGAATGATTATATAAAGGAGAGAATGAATTACTATGGTCAAAAACTCCATCAACATGGGCTTATAATACAAGGTTAGGATATGCCTCATTGTTTGTTGTGGATTTAAGGATGGAGGAGTGGTGGTGAAAAACACTAACTGGTCTCCCTAGATCCACCTATATCTAGAACAAAACACACCAGAACATAACACTTTACTTAAGTTTTAAATATTGAATTTACTAACTAAAGAGGGATAGGTGACATACCATTTAAATGTCACTTCCTCTCGCCATCGCCATCCTAGATCTGTTCCAACGCTCATACAATGATAAACCTACAAAAGAACGCAACCAACCAAAGTGATAGTAATATCATAAATCAATATAAACCTATGTATGTGATCAAGGAATCATACAATAAAACACAACAAGCTTTATAGGAAAGAATCATATTACTATATCATATTAAATGTGAAAGAGAGATTACAACCATGGCCTTGATGTCGTAAGGTCCCTTCCAACTGTCCTTCGTTCCCCACACACTTCTTGCTCCAATGATTCTGAGACCATGGATCTAATAGCTACTCACAATCTATCTTGACAAAGAAAATCTCAAAGCCACTCTAACCAAGCTAACAATCCCAAGCCAAAAACAACCTAACTTTCTCCATGAGAGCTCCTCTCCTTTTATAAGCTGAAGAGGATAAGGTGAGGAGGTTAGGATGATCCCACTAAATTTTTAAAGCGAGTAAGATCCAAACCATTCAGATGCCACCTCACCATGGAATTTATCCTTCTAGAAGCATCGAGAAGATGCTCGTTTTTCCCACATATGAGAATTCTTGCACCCTACCCATAGAGCAACCTGTGAACCTCTCGCAACCCAGCTATGGTGTAGCCTATGAGAATCAAGCATTCTTGCACCCTATCCATAGTGCAACATGCGAAAATCATATTTAATAGGGTTTTCATAAAGGAAAATTCAACTTCTTTTCTCAGGAAAAGTTCTTCTCCCTTCTTTCTTCAGGGACTCAAGACACTGACCCCTCTGAAGACTACATATAGGTTTACATAATTAACGGTCATAGGGATGACGAAAATAATGTGTAACAAAGAGCCCCCCAAAGTATGAAGTTAGAACAAAGTGATAGATGAAATACTTTGTCGAGTGTGTGTAGGGAACAAGGAACAGTCGGTCAGAAACCTGCCAACAAACAAGGAAATACAGTACAATAATATATCATCACTGAGGTAGGCATTCCCATACTCAGAATACAAATGACTCAAATCATAAATGCTGACATGCGAAGATCCATGTCAAGTAAAACAGGTCATGGCCACCAAACATACACTGTGGATCAATGCCGATATGACTCAAATCTGAACATAGCCACCAAAAATACACTATGGATCTATGTGTTAAAGACTCAAATTTGTAAATAGCCACGAGACATACAATGTGGATCTATGCAATAGTACAAATTGAATTTACTCCAACGCAACCTGAATCTGTCAGAAAAGATCCAGGGTCTTCATCTCCACCACTCTATAGTACGAATCTAACCATGTGAATACATGTGTCGAAGTCGAACATGGTAGAAACCACTTGATTACAGATCATTAGTGTATACCATTAACAAGCGAGAGGGAAAACACCATTAATGTCAATGACTCCCAAGGTACACTACTACAGTCCAGCTAATGTGAATCAATGAGTTGAGGTCAAACACTCGACAAAATCTCTCAATCAGGGGTTGATAATGAAAACCCACTGTCGAAAGTGAGGAAACCTGCCATTGAGGCATGCAAGTTCCAAGGTACCAATTGGTCTCTAAGTATAATTCCTGGATAATGAGTTGAAGTCGACATGAAAAGACTCGTCACAAGAGGGCCTCAATGTATCCCCCATCAATGACATGAAACGGGTAACAATATTTGATTTAGATTAGAGTAACCAATGATTCAGGACTGACTCAAGGATGGCCGATGCAATAGAATTCTTTAAGGACTGTAGAAATGGCCGACACAATAGAAGGCTTTTCGGGTTGGACATCTTTTTGAACATATTGACGACACAACAAATGTCTTGGAAACATTGACTCAACAACAAGGAGCATAGACCAATTTGTAATATTATAAAGGAGTATGATGAAGAGATGAGCACATTTTCCAACTTAGACACAAGGCGAGTGAAAGGGTTTCATGTTCAAAAGTGACTCTTCCACAAAATATAGGTTTAGATACATTTCTTTCCAAATTTTTCCCCCACCATTTCTGGCGAGTACCTCTTTATTTTTACGCAAGCTTGAGGAGGATAACATATGCTTGTAATGTAAGCTCATCCTTCGGACGAGTCCTTTGGAGTATGTTTAACGAACCCTAGGAAGGAGTGGTTCGGTCCCATAAGGGCCTTTCGATGTTTTTTTAACGAGTCCAAAGATAGAAAACTCGGGGTTTTTCATGTTTTGAGAGTCTGAAAAACACTTAAAGAAAACTCTCCTAGTTCCTTTTTCGTAAATTAGTTCGATGAGACTGAAAAAGTGATAAACTATCACTCATCAAATGTTTTATTCAAATACTTTTTCGAGCGTGAAAAGAACAATATCGCTCAACAATCTTTTCATGTTTAGAGAGTCTAAAAATATCTTAAAGGGAACTCCAGGGGGTTCCTTTTTCGTATAACCTTTACGAGTCCAAAAAAGTGATAAAAGTGTACTTGGTTGCATTCTCACGTATTTACGAGCACGAGAAATAACAAAGACTAAGCTCGGTAACTTATTCTCATGTATTTATGAGCATGAGAAAGAACAAAGACTAATCTTGAGATTGTTTTCTTTTTTGCGCAAGCTTTAAAACAAAACAAAACTATGCTTGGACCTGGTTTCATTTTTACACAAGCTTGAACCAGAGGAAACTATGCTTGAGGTAAGTGGTTTCATTTTTACACAAGCTTGAACCATATAAAACTATGCTTGGACTTCCCAACGCATAACACAGGGATGGTTGGTACTTAGCCCCCATCTTAAGAAACTATCGGCTCTAAATTCAGCATGAAGTCCAGAGGCTGAAAGCATTGCCCCCCAAGATTCATTTCGTTTAACTGCAAAAGCAGATGAAATGAAGCTTCAAATACTAGACTTGACTGAAACAGAGAGGGGGAAGTTGTTTCATTTTTTAACGAGCTTGACACAGAAACAAGAACTACGCTCGTAACCTCTGTTTCATTTTTTAACGAGGTTGCCACAAAGACGAAAAAACTATCCTCGTAAGTGGTTTCATTTTTTAATGAGCTCAAAATGAGAAAACCGTGCTCAAAGACCTATGTTTCATTTTTTAACGAGGTTTCCTCAGAGACGCAAAACCATCCTCAGAGTCTCTCTTCTTGATCATGGATTCCAAGAGGACAATGCTCCGGAATGACACCATGTCAAGGGACAAAACTTGGTCATGGCTTCCAAGAGGTCTTCACTGGATGGAAGAAACACACTCTAGAAGGACACCATGTCGAGGGTCGCGACAGGAGTAAAGAGATCAGGCTCTAACAATCCTATCAAAGAGATCACCATGTCAACTACTGGATCTAAGTCATTAGAAGTTGAATCCATGGGCAACAACACCACATAATTGACATGTGGCGAGGGTGACACCATCTGCATATAAGAACCATTCAAAGAGGCAATCCAGTCAAGGTCAATGAATGAAAATTGATCAACAATCACAACTCGTCCATCGTGAGGGAAATATATCACACGAAAAAGAGTAGACACAATAGCTTTCATGGCATAGACATAATATCTCCCAAGGAGTAAAGAGAAATGCAAGGGGTGTTGGACTACCATGATGTCAATAAAGACAGTTTTCCCTCCCAAAGTTACAGGAAACTGAGGAAGTGTCCCTAAAGGTTGACTAGTTCTTCTGTTAAAAGCTAACAGATTCTGCATAACCGGCACAAGCTGAGGACAACCCAAAGCCTGCCAAGCAATAGAGGAAAAAATACTAACGGACGCACCTTCATCTATCAGCATCTGAGGAACATCCTAACCACAAACCTGTGTTGTAATTTGGAAATAATGTGAGAGGGAAGACGAGGTCCAGTTAGCACATGCCAATTAAAAAGGATGGCCTCATTACTTGGAGGAGGTTCCACGGGAGAAGGAGGAATACCCCCTGCCATGGCAGAGTCTGTATCAATGAGAAAAATGTGGGCAATATTAGGTTTACTCTCGAGCGAGAGAGTAGGATCGACCAATGATGAGATCAGATTGACCACTTGGGTTGCATTCTCCAAGGGGAGAATGGGATCGACGCTTGGAAAAGGATAAATCGCTTGGGTTTCACTTTCTAACAGGAGAGTGGGATCAACCGAGGATGGGATCAGATTGACCACTTGGTCTACTGGTTCAACCTAGGATGTGACCATATTGACCACTTGATCAACCAGACTGACCGACGAGGGAATCAGATTGATCATTCCATCAACTATAGATGGGTTGAGAGAAAGCTTGCAATAAACAACTAGAAGTTGAGGCTAGGAAACAGTCATGTCTTCTAGGAATTTCGAGGCTTCATCCATATGAGGGAAAAGATGAGTTAGATGAAGCCCTTTGCATAACATACACGGGAAATTGGCTCTACTTTTCTTCTTCCCAACTGTATCATGACTAGTTGATGAGAGATCATCATCATGTTGTTCAAAGGCTGACGATATGGGTTGGCGAGGATGCGTAGACCATACTTCTATAACCTTGGATAGACCAAGGAAATCCTTAAGAAGATGGCTACCCTTACAAAGTCTGCAAGGGTACTTGGGCTTATGGGTTGTTTGGGTGATCTTGACATCATCAACACTCCCAGCACGATTAACAGTAACTGGTTGTTTTCCAACATGTTTGACAGTGGTTGGAATTTTGGATCCTTGCTTATTTTTCTTCTTCTTATTCTTTCATTTCTTCTTCTTCTTCTCCACCAAGTTACTAGCTTGATATCTTTCACTCGACGAAGAAGATGAAATGGAAGAAGACCTTGCAAGTGAAGAAGGCAAAGAAGATCTTATTGGTGAAGACGGTGAAGGATCAACTTGAGTTTGATGTTCTTGGGGGGAAGTTCTTACGACTGAAGCACTTACTGCATTTGGGATTACTTGAGTAGAAAACAACCATAATGGTAATCCAATCGTGAGACCTGGAAGGCTCAAAGTAGCGATGTGAGGAGGACCAATGTTTCCATAAGAAGAAAAAACAAAAGGTTCCCCTGGAGCAGGGGTTCCTTCATTGGTCATTTTGGGAACTGATGCCATATAAAACAAATCCAACCTAAAGTCTACTAGGGAAAACAAACATCACACGCTAAAAATATAGGAAGCAAGAAAACAAATAAAACCTTCTCACAATGAGCACACTAGTTGGTGATGAAATCCAACGTCATGGGAACAAAGTAAGAAGGGTCTAAGATAGAGCGGGTGGAAAAGTTACGTTGATGACCTGCTTAACAGACTTATACCCTGGTGCAAGCTCCCACACATAAACGTGGGTATATCCTCCAAGGAGCCCGAGTGAGTTTGTTGAATGTCGATTCCAAGTACCATGAATACTTACCCCTCCACAGTCACCTCGTGTAAGGAATCTAAAGAGATAGGCCACTAAGGCTACCAATTACTATAGTGATGCCTGGGGAAACAGTCAATACTCTTATCCACATGCAAGGGTAGGGTATTTATCCCTAAATCAACTTGAAAGGCTTCCACTCATCATTGTGGGTATACCTCTCAAGCGACACCCATAATACACGTAATCTCTACACCAAGACCAACAAAGCAGGGTGAGTTACTCTTCTAGTCTCAATGCGACCTCATGATTGACCCTTGTGTTAGAAGGGCTTCCCAGGACAAAATGTAGTAAGTGGATTTAACTCTCCCTATCACAAGATACTATGTTTGTTTGCAGCTTTGGAAATTTATATTTCACACCTATTCCAAAGCCCTACGACTAATCTAATGTAGGTTTGCTACCAGAAAAGATAAAAATGTCTAATCAATTTTTATA
>CBVK0101428956.1:0-22598 GCA_900067695.1 Picea abies
TAGAAGGCAACCCTCTTTTATGAGGGAAATGTATTGCGGCTATGGATGATTGTGAATATTGTATTCTGAGAGAGGAGACTATGAGAGAAAGAAGAGGAAGTTACAACAAGTTTTGCTGTAGGTTGTATCCCTTCATTTGTTGGATAATAATAAAGGAAGGACCTGGCAATTTCTCTAGTGGACGTAGCCCACACTAGGTGAACCACGTAAATCTATGTCTCTCTTGTATTCTATGTCTTCTGTGTTTTGTTTCTGCATTTGTTTTATTTTATTGCTCCGCGGTCCTATTTTTCTAACACCTCATGTATTATATCTCATCATGGATCTTATCCATTTTGTGTTGAGCCTCGTCAAAGTCCTCCATTGTTCGATCCTGGACCATATGGGATACGAGGTCCACATCATCCTCTGTGATCATGTATTCTAGTGGCGTTCTATGCACCTTAGCTTTCCTTCATGAGCCCCCCATTTGTATGAATGGCCTCTTGGTTTGGCCTTGCTCTTGTTGAGGAGCACTTGATGCGGTTCCCTATGTTGTCTTAGTTTGTTTCCTATGTTCCTGTGGAGCCTGGGTATTGTTCTTCTTCCCTACCTGAGTGCCTTTCTTGGACACACCCCCTTTCTTTTATCGTGCCTAGTTCTGACCTTTCCTTGGCTTCTTGGGAACCATTTTGTCTTCTGCATGTGTCTTTTCCTACCCTGCCTCCAGCTCATTATTTGTGGGCATCTCTTGATTCAAGACTGGAATCCTCTAGTCATCGTTCTAATCCATGATGGCCATTTCTAAGTCCTCTTCCTTAATGTAGTATTGCATTTGTATCCATTGGTTGTCAGGATCCCTCAATGCTTGTATCCACATTGTATGCCTGGTCACTTTAAAGTTGGATATGCCCTAGTACTTTGTGACCACTTATGTTGTAATCCACCAAGTTTTGGCGATGCATTCTTGCAGGTTGTTATAATATCCTTCGAATATGGTTGCATTCGCCTTTTGTTTTTGGGGTATGGAGTGTGCCCCAATGATAGGTATCGTGTTGCATGGCAAGGATTGGGTCTTGTGGCAAAGAATTCATATTTAGGCTCCTTCCATCCGAACAAGGTGATTAGGATGAGTAGCCATGAATAGTGAAATTCTGTCCTTGAGTCCTACACGTCCTTGTAGTCTTCCAGGAACAGATTCAACAAATATGGGGCCCAACTAAGTTTGGTTCCCTCCCCACACTATGCTTCAACTACAACAAACCCAACATGGTCTTTATCCTTGCAACATTTCCTCAGTAACCTGCATGCCATGATTTTTTTGGCCATCCTTGTGGTTGCGTCACTAATGCGCTTAATTATGATTTCGTGTGACCCAATTTTTGTACCATACTTCTTCATTTCCTCGGCCAATTCCTTCTCCTTCATCTTGAGTGCATGGGTGTCTCCCATTGTGTTGGCATCTCTGTGATGTATGCAATGAGATCCACATCTATTGAGACAATCTTTTCTAGCCACAGGTATCCTCCGTGGGTGAATTCCGTCAGCTTCTGGATACAGTTGTTTTCATCTCGGCCCCTCCCAAAGTGTGGGATGTCCAACATGCCTAGAATCTCGGTTCTGACCTGTCTTGCTACCCACTGGCTTGGTTGGTTAATTGGTTGATCGAAGGATCCTATACCCACAATTTCTAGGTAAAATTTCTTGGAAAACTTTGGGAACTTGTTAGTGTTAGTCACATCATGGTATGAGTACTGCAATTTCTCCATGTGGCCTAACATGTTTCCCGCGATACACACACCCTCCAAAATGAACAACAAGACTATGGTTGTGGTGGCCTCCTTGCATGCTGATCTTGGTACTTTTTGTTTTCCCTTTCGCTATGGTGGTTGACTCGAGGTTCCAACCTCCATTGTTCTTTCTTCTGCATACTCCTCTACTTGACTGGTGACATCTTCCACTATCCCCTCTTGTGGCTATTCTAGCATGGTTGTGTGCAACCTTTCTGGCGTGACCATTTTTTCTTGGTTTGGGATTGTCCCATTGACTCTCAGGGATTCTTAGAGGCTTTTGGTGTGTGAATGATTTTATTCATCCTTAGCCTTTTGGCCCTATACCCCTTTGTGCAAATCAATGTCCATGCCCATTGTTGTTGTTTGTTGGGTTTCCTCCACCATTGGTGTGGGGCTTCCTAGTGTCATATCGAGCGATGGGATTTCATGCATGTTGACGAATTTTGGAACCTAAGGTGGTTTTTGTTCACTTCCAAGTGGTTGCGGTGGTGTTTTGATGTTTCTTCAAGGTCGTCTACAAGTCTAGCTTGGCTCTCCGAGTTTGGGTGGTGCCATGGTGGTGAGATGTTGTCCACCGAGCTTCGTGGGCACTGTAACCTCTGAAAAATCACTCTCTGCTTGGTATACTCTATCGCTCTATGATTTTATCAATTTCATAATAAACCTTCCAATCCTGATGTGCTTCTTTTATATAGAAATCGTATGAAACTTCCAGGATATGTTACCAAAGTTTCCTTTTAAATGAACCCACACTTCTTGCATACTTTCCATTGATTTTCTTAGCTATCGCTAGTTGGTGGGATTAATGCATCGTCTTGTCCATCATTCTTGACCTTCAATTTTGGCAATCGTCCTCCGCTGGCGTTTATTTACCGTACCCGCTTTTGTGGGTGGGAAATCCATGCTATGGACTAACACTAAGGGTTTTATCATGCATGTAGAAATGACCTAAAGATTCTTACTTTTTAACATCATCCCATGCCTAAACCCCCATTACTCATATGTAAATACAAGGCTCAAGATATTAAGTTGACGTACCTTATTCTTTGTGTTTGATGTCGATCCCTTTTCGTGCTTGGTCATTCTTTGACTGCAACTCTCCTCCCAATGCTGACCTACATTCACTAAAGACAAACAAAGAACTCCACATGCATTTGATCTATGAACTAACGAGTTAGATATTTAATCAATCATACAATCAATATTCCAATAATGACAATCTCATATGGCAGGATGGGAAAAAAAATTATTTTATTAACTTCACAATGATACCTTACAATGATAAAGTCGGCTACTGCTCCTTGATTCTGGTCCTGGTCTCTTCTTCCACTGTATTCCAACTTCTTTGCTCTATACTTCTCTTTTCATAAGGATGGCTAAAGGTTGGGACAAAGGGAATGCTCAATCTGGTATAGTTTCTTTACTATGATTCCCCTCCTTTCAAATGGGACTCGTAACCCTTCTTTTATAGGCTAGAAGAAGCTAGGCATTTGGTCGAGTGATTGGAAATGCATGGCCAAAAGGTTTAGTTAACTTACCGAAAGTTGTGTGTTCCATCAACAACTTTGCTTTTTCCATGCTTTTGTAGGTACACACAGGCTATCTTGGGTTATCTATCATGTACACGTGTGTAGTAATGGAGCAAGGCCCATGGGTATTTATATAAGGGACTTTTAAGAAGAGTTGTTCAGCAGTGTTTTGGCAAAGAAGGAATCTGAGATGGCCTGATGCCAGGTAAGAATGTCTACTGAAAATTAGGGTTATAAAAGATGCCCCCTAATGTGTGAGGTGAGAAGAGAATCTAATCGCCGAAATGCATTAACAATATTCACCGATGTGCCGAACAAGTGAGCCCAGGGACCAGAAATCGGGAGGTGTCATCTACAAAATAATAATTGTCTCACTGAGGCGGGCATACCCATGCTCGGGATAAAATAAAATCATGGCTACCAATAAAATGCATTGTATATCCATGTCATATAACTATGTAAAGTGTAGCCACGAGCAATACACAACGGAGCTACATCTCGAAATAAAAAATATATACATGTAGAGTATCCATCTTCTAGAAGCTGATAAGGCCTGATGGCTGGAGATGAGGCCTTTAGAGCTTGAGCAACAACTTCGAAATCTTAAAAACTTAGGTAGGAGTGTAATATGAGTGTACGACTTCACTTACCCATAGGTCTTTGATGACTCGTCAGTCATGGACTAGAGAATCTTGATGATCAGACTGAAGGCTTCATTGATTTTGAACAAACACTTGATTGGACGTCCAGGATGGATGAGCATGAGGGAAAGATACAAACTGTAGAGGGGCTGACTCAGTCTTGGTAAAAACTTCCCTTGGACAATAGCACGACAAATGATGAGACTCAGGAAACATGGCATTGACATAAGTTCATGAGGCAGGAGGCGACACAAACTATCCATATGTTTGGAAGAATAACCAAATGGAGGAGGAAACAACTCTATGTAGTGAGAAAATCTTCCTAAGGTCATATTAAATCCCAGGGTTTGACGAACAAACCGACAAATGTGCTTTATTCAAGGGAAACTCATTGTGTTGCCAATAAAAAGAAAACACTTTTCCCTTCCTCTTTTTGGGGTATATTTGATTTTTTTGTCTTTTTCAATAATTTTGGAAAAATAATAAAAGAATGTTACGTTATAAAGGAGGGATGAGTGTTGCAAACATACAAGTTTGAGGTGAAAGGACAAGACTGATTCTCAAAGTAAGGACACTTGGGAAAAATCCTCCAGGGGCCAAAGGTGTCAAGATGTAGAGGCAAAGTGCTATAGGGCTTGCGTATAAGGCATGCTTCAGATGGTTCAGCTCAGAGTAACATGGAGCTGGCATTAGGCCAAAGACGTGGGTATGCAAATGTGATTAATAAAACACACAATGGTAACATCCTTCGATGTAAGTTTAACGAGCCCAGAGAAGGTAAGCTCAACGATTTTTCATATTTAGAGAGTCTAAAAAAATGTAAAAGGATCTCCACTGGGGTACCTTTTTCGAAGGGAGTCTAGTTGGTTCGAAAAAGGGTAAATTAGCACCGAAAAGATGTCTATTCAAAACCATTTTAATGAGTGTGATAAAGACAAGATCACTCGACCATTTTTTCATTGTTAAGGAGTCTGAAAAAAACTTAACTATGGACTCTGTCAAGAATGTTCTTCTGGACCATTTTAATGAGTGTGAAAGAATAAGGTCACTCGACGATCTTTTCAATTTTAGGGAGTTTGAAAAGAGCTTAACTATGGACTCCATGGGGGTTTCTTTTTCGTACATTTAGTCCCCCAGGCCCAAAAAAGGGTTAAAATCATACCTAAGGGTACTCTTCTAGAGAACTAAAGTTCGTTAGAGTATACCTTTGTTCGTACAGTTGACCTTCCGGACTGAAAAAGGGGTAAACTACCGCCGTATAGATGTGACCTCAAATTTCAGTTTAACGAGCGTGAAAGGCCAAAATATCGCTCAACAATATTTTCATGTTTAGAGGGTCTGAAAAGGGCTTAAAAGAAGACCCGTGTAAGGAATGTTCTTCTGGACCATTTTAACGAGTGTGAAGAAACAAGGTCACTCAAAAATATTTTCATCCTTAGGGAGTCTGAAAATGGCTTAAAAGAAGACTCCATGGGGGATACAACTCATGTATGAAATTGGTTCAGGTAGAACCCGCTGCTAGGATCGAACCATAAGTCTCTTCGATAGTCAACTTGGAAAGTCTCCCAAAAGGGGAGAAAACATAAACCATGGTGTAAGTCCTCCTTCAGTATATAAACCATAGTCATGGCTTCAAGGATAGCCTCATCTGAAGGCAATTCAAAATTCAAGAAATCACGCAAACGAGGGGCGATAGTCCCAAAGGGTGAAGTAAACTGACCATACTCCATATGATGATGGAGGTTTTGGCCAAGACTGGCAGATTTTATTAGCAAAGAATCACAAGCATGAGGGCCTGAGGATCTACAAACAACAAGATCAGAATCAGAAGGATACCCAAGCCCAATTGGACCAAGAGGGGGAAGCAAGGGCTCCCATGATCCCATTGGATGAACCAATGAATCAATTGTTGATTCCAAGTCTCGAGAAGGAAAACATGATTGCACAGGTTCTTTCTTAGAAGCAATTGAACACTAAGGATAAGATGCCACATAATTAACCCATGGCAGGGTAGAGTCTACACGAACGCTAGGAACATATAAAGGGATAGTCTAAAATAATGTTGAATTAGGATGGTGATTATCATATGATAGCTAGTTGATAGTTATAATGCTTCTATTGTGAGGGAAATGAATCACCCAAAAGAGTGTAGACACTACAACATTCATAGCATATACATAATCACGTTCGAGAAGCATATTGAAATATAACGGGCCTTGCACCACTATAACATCAACAAGGATAGTATTCCCACCTAACGAGATAGGTAACTGAGGAAGAACCCCCAAATATTCACTAGGATGTTTGTGAAAAGACAAAATGTGAAGCAGACACAAGCTTGGGAGATCCCAAGACTTTCCAAACCGAGGAGGATACAATACTTGCAGAGGCTCCCTCATCCACAATACATCGATAAATGTTTGTTGAATTAAATTCAACCCTTATTTGAAAAGGTGTGGCAGAAGGAAGATGAGGCTCAACAAGGTCATTCCAATCAAAGGAAACCATCCTAGGGCTTGGAGGGGGTGTGCTTGGAATGAGTGGAATGCCCCCTTGTTCTAAAATTATTGAACCAGAAATGCTAAAAACATAGTCGGTAGACACGTCACTCCCCAAAAGAAGAGTAGGATCATCCAATGACTGCATTGGCATGACCACTTTCACAACCAATGGCTAAATAGGTTGTGGGACTACATGGTCTAAAGGCACCTCACCCCCCAAAAGAGGAGTGGGATCAGCCAATGACTGCATCAGCATGACCACTTTCGCAACCAATGGATGATTAGGCTGTGAGACTACATGGTCTAAAGGTACCTCACCCATGAAAAGAGGAGTGGGATCAACCGATGGCTTCATCAGCCTGACCACTTTCTCAACCAATGGCTACATAGACTGCGAGGAAACCTCAAATAACTCAGAATTAGAAGATCTTGTAGACAGGGACCACAATATTTGTACCTCTAGAATGCTAGGGCACAAATGAGTAAGGTGATCTCCCTTGCAAAGCTTACAAAGGAACTTAGGCTTATGTCCTATCTGTCTAGGTTTCTCAACAGAATTAATTCCCCTAGCATGACTAGCAGTGGTTGGTTTCACATCTCCAACATGACTTGCAGAGGCTACAAACCTATTATCAGTATGACTAGTAGTGATTGGACACTTTCCCCAACATGACTTGCAGAGGGTGGGTGTGTGCCCCCAGCATAACTTGCAGAGGCTAGGTGCTGCTCTTGAACGTGACTTGCAGAGGTTGTCGACCTATCTCCAACATGACTCACAGAGGTTGGTGATTTCTTCTTCCTATTCTTCTTCTTTCTATTTCATTTAGACATTCAGTTACTAGTAACTGTACTTTCACCAGAGGCTGGAGAAGGAGGAGGAGAAGACTTTGCTGATGAAGAAACATAAACAGGGTGCCCATGACATAAATTTATTAACCGAGAAGTGTCAATATCATTTGGGACATTTGGAATGGTACCCACCAAACCGGTAGTCCCACATTCAAACCAGGAATGTACAAAGTGGCCATCAAAGGGACACCAATGTTTCCGAAGAAGGGAAAAGCACAATAATCCCCTTGCAAAGGGGTTCCTTAGTTGGTATCATCAGGAAATTTAGCCATGAAGATCTTATGCATAGGTTCTCCCCTTGTAGGATCTTTCAAATCCATAAAAGTCTCACACGCTGACTTTGAAGAACCAATGTTATCAAAACAACGCCTATAAAGAAGCGACTCCACGTTTCTAAGATGAATATTGAAAAGTCCTCTCAATCGATGGAGTGGGCGGTCTACCACCCTAGGTTAGAGACCCAAAGCCATGACTGACTAACTCACTATGGAAAACTAGGGAGCATAGAGCACACACTAAAATTTCCTAAAGGCAAATCAAGCAAACACCTAACTAGTTGGAAGAACAGTTACACCAACCAACACTAGAGAAACTTATCGGTGCAAGTGCAACTCGAAAATGGAAGAACCCTCTGGGTATAATCTACAAAGCATGGCCTAATGTCTATCTTAGGTACCATGGTATACCCCTACAGTCACCTGTGTATGTCACTAAAAAAGATAGGCAACTAGGTTGCTAGCATGCGAACAGTCACCAGGCGGGTATAGTCGAAAGTCGGGTAGACCACAATGAGCAGGGTATCGAGCCTGAAACCTTCAAGGGTATCGAAGGCAAGTGGTTCATAAGAAAAATGAGGACCTCAAATATTTATGAGACCCATGAAGCTCCATTGAAAATGAAATCAACGGAATCCCAAGACAATCCCTCTATATGTGTTCTCCACTACGAGTGGTCCAGCTTTGGAGGGGTTATCTCCACTACCTTTCCGCACGTGACCTCGTGTTTAGCCCCTGTGTTAGAGGGTAGTCCTGGATAACTTTCATGATACTGGACTTTGACACTCCCTAACTCAGACTCCAATGTTTGATTTAATTTCCTTGAAGATTTTCCTCTCCAACCTAATTCAAGGCCCTAACCCTAAACTAGTTGGTTAACCCTACAAACATAAAAGTCTAGTTATTTTTAATTAGCATTCTTTTTAAGGATTGATTTACTCAAAAGGTGTGGTAGCGCAATTGATGTTGTTAAGACTCTTGTGAAAAATGGTGAAACTTATATGAACACTGGCAAAGAATGATTATATTTCTTATTTTTTTCCTTTTGAAATGCTTTTAAAATTAGAAGAAAACAAAACTCTATGCTAATTTCTTTTTCTTTTTCAAATAACAATGCAAATAAAATGCCAGGAAAGAAGGAGATCTAAAAAACTAAGTTTTTTATATATTTTCTTCCAATCAAAGAAAAAATAACAAAAGATTATAAAAGAAACCGAGGGCGGATTTTTTTCCAAAATGCAACTCATTTTTCTTAAAATTTCAAGCTTAAAATAAGTTAGAAAAGCTAGGAAACACAAGAAATGTTCTAAATGAAAAAGAAAGCTATAATAGAGTCCAAACCTAGGCTAAGATTCTATGATAGCGACCAAGAACCCTGGGACATATAAATCTTGACAAGGAAAAGGATGACTACCTCTCCTTAAACAAAAATTTTCTCAACAGGGACGCTGCTGACAGTGTAATAGCCAGCGTGTGCACGCAAGCTGTGTAAGGTCAGAGCACATGTACACGCATGCAGACCATATGCAGGCCAAGTGTACCTCTACAACTCTTCAAAAATGAAAAGACAAGAAATCAAGCACTGGCAAAGACTACTGGTATTGAGAACCAGAATCTCTTGAAGACTCAGAAACTTACTTTGACAAAAAAAAACAATTGAATGAAAATTTCATAGAACAAAAACAATCTGAGGTGCAACCTAAGCTACAAAAATGAAAAAAATAGAGACTAGAATGAGTACCAGAAAACCCCTGAGAAGTATTACTTCTAATAGGGGAGAGGATGACTGCCTCTCTAAAATAAGTTTTCTGAAATCATACACGTGACTGACACTTCCTTAGCTAGCATGTACACGTGGGCTGTGGGAAGGTAGGGTGTGGGTACACGCTTGTAGACTTTATAAAGGCCATGTGTACCTCTGTTGGTATTGAAAAAAAAATACAGTCAAGCAAAGAAATAGAGATAACTGGTTTGGAAGACCAAAATCTTTGTTAGCTCAGACTTTTGTAGAAACATTAAAAACAAGAAATGAAACCAATTCTTAAAAATACCAAAGAAAAAAAATTCCCAGAAACCCTAGAGATCCCCAGTATGGTCACCAATTCTGTTGTGGGTGGGAAATACCTCCTATGGACTAGCACTAAGGGTTTTATCATACATGCAGAAATGACTTAAAGATTCTTACTTTTTACCATCATCCCATGCCTAAACCCCCATTACTCATATGTAAATACAGGGCTCAAGAGATTAAGTTGACGTACCTTATTCTTCGTGTTTGATGTCGATCCCTTTTCATGCTTGGTTGTTCTTTGACTGCAACTCTCCTCCCAATGATGACCTTCATTCACTAAAGACAAACAAAGAACTCCACATGCATTTGATCTATGAACTAACGAGTTAGAGATTTAATCAATCATACAATCAATATTCCAATAATGACAATCTCATATGGTAGGATGGGAAAAACAATTCTTTTATTAACTTCACAATGATACCTTACAATGATAAAGTCAGCTATTGCTCCTCGATCCTGGTCTTGGGCTCTTCTTCCACTATCTTCCAACTGCTTTTCTCTATATTTCTCTTTGCACAAGGATGGCTAAAGGTTGGGACAAAGGGAATGCTCAATCAGGTATAGTTTCCTTACTATGATTCTCCTCCTTTCAAATGGGACCCCTAACCCTTCTTTTATAGGCTAGAAGAAGCTAGGTATTTGGTCGAGTGACCGGCCATGCATGTCTGAAAGGTTTAGTTAACTTACCCAAAGTTGTGTGTTTCGTAAAAAACTTTCCTTTTTCCATGCTTTTGTAGGTACACACAGGCTGTCTTAGGTCATCTAGCGTGTACATGCGTGTAGTAATGGAGCAGGGCACGTGGGTATTTATAAAAGGGATTTTTAAGAAGAGTTGTTCAACAGTGTTTTGGCAAAGAAGGAATCTGAGATGGCCTAATGCTAGGTAAACATGTCTGATGCAAATTAGGGTTATATAACCCACCATTTCCGTTGTTTCTTCCTTTTAGTGACCATTGGTCCTTTCTCCATTGTGCTAGCATTTCCAGGTGTGCATGCTCATTTTCGTTTCTGCATGATATGCCTTTGTTGATATCTTTTGATTTTCTACTTTTTTTTTAAGTGTTAGGAGGTGGATTGTCCCTATACAACTTCAGTCGAATACCATTGATCATCCCTCTGAATTATGTTCCTCCTAAATCCTTCAATTGTAAAAGTCCCCCATCTAAGACAGTATTTACTTCGTATGGTCCTATCCAATGCATCCTAATTTTTACTGGGTGCTGAAGAGATTTACTGTCATACACCAAGACTAAGTCTCCTTCCTTGAAATTATTCCTTTTGATATGTCTGTCATGCCAATATTTATCCCTTGGTTTATGTACTTCTTGGTGAAACCCTGCTAGAATCCTATCTTCCCCCATGATCATTAGTTGATTTAGCCTTTCCTATACTATGCCTCACTCTGTTTGTTAAGAACCAAAGAATTGAATACAAAAGAACCACAATAGATATAGAAGAACAATATGAAAAATCTCTTTTATTACTATCAAACCCTTGATGTAGTGAAACACCATACAATGGATCCTATTATGGAAGGGATCCTTTCCTGTTCACTTCCCTCTTCGAGGGGTTTCCTCTTATTGAGATATCGCTCCAAATACAATAATTTTATTCATATCCCATTACATTTATTGAACCCTTTTATATAGTACTACTAACCACCTAAAAACATTCTAGAGGAGGAACCTTCTAGAAGTATAACCTTCTAGTAATTCCTCTTACATTTATTATATCTAGCTACCATAGTGGGCCTTATTTAATACTATAGTGGACCTAGTCCACCTTACATTGAATGGCCTCCACTATTATCACTATGGGCCCTCTGTTCCACCCCCCCCGCTAATACCTCTATAGCTACCTATCATTCCATCCCCCTTATGAAAGCATTGTCCTCAATGCTTGATCTACAACCATATACCAAGTTCCCATGGATAATTGTGGACCATAATGTTGAAGAAGACTGTAGAACCAAGGCCCCATGTAGAAAGGAAAACCACCATGCTGAATTAGTTCAAATGTCATTGTAAACATGGGTCCCATGTCCAAGTGCTCATGTGAACTCCCCATGGAAGATTTTGGAACCCAATAATGTAATATCCCTAAGTCTGAACCCAATTGCAAATGTAAATATAAATATACATAAGCTGGTGAGATAATTTGATATCATTTTGGTATACACATTCCATGGTGTAGCACACGTAGGTACTGCACAGTAACATTGATGTAGACGTAGACTATGTCTACTCACAGGATCACTCTCTTCCAAAACGTGAGCCGAATTATCTCTTTTGATTCCCTGCTGGAATTCTTTGTGAAAACCAAATCCACGGGTCCTACTCTTTAACCACATGGTCTTTTGCACTCAACCATGATATTCCCTGACTTAATTTTTGGGTCTCGGGACTTTATGTTTCCCGATGCCAATAGTTCTTTGTCCTCACGGTCTCCTGATCTCCGAAGTGACGAAACACCTCAGTCAGCGACTAACCCTCAGGGCTAAGTCTTGGCCCACACGACTGCTTCACATATGACCTTGGTCTCTATATCCTTCGGAACTTATCCATGCTAGATTCCGATCTCTTGTCTTTTGGGCACCAAAAATGCTGACACATGAAATGTCGAAATGGTTGTTGTCCCGCCTTCTCCTCTTTTCACAATTTCGGGATTTTAATTGTCAAAATGCATGGACCTCTTGTCCACAGGATCCCCAATCCTTTGAATCCTAATATCCTAATTCTCCGGTATGACATCAGCTAGGCCCACAACGAAACTTCTTGCCTTTTCGCGATTTTGGAACTTCCATTTTCGAAATACATGGGCCTCTTGTCTATAGGATTTGCGAAACGCTGAATCTTGAAATACCGAAATGGCTCTCCTTTCAGGACTTTTCCCAAGCTCTTGGATTTCCACCATGTGTCCCAAATAGATGGATGACTCTAATGTGTTTCAGGGTTCTCACCCTACGAACCTCTGAATTTACAAGATCCTCGATCTCTGCCACCTGTCCTCCTTAGATGGACGGTCTCAATCTTCTCATGACTTCGCCACCCGTGAAGTTGAAAGACTTCCTCCTCTAACCTTCGATGTCAAAGTCCCCGATAGAAAGGATCTCGTGACATGTGTCCTCTTCCGAATGAATGGTCCATATGTCTTCGCCCTTTCGGGACTTTGGATGTTCAGTACCTGGACTTCCCCCTCCGAACTCCGGAACTCCCAAACGTCAAATTCTCGATATGAACTCCCTCGGGACTTTTGCTTTAGTTCTGCTGTATGAGGGCTTAACTCCCTCACAACTCCTGACAGATCTAATGACTATCGGGTTCTCCGCTCAAGATCTGACGGCTTGGATCATTTCTCCTATGCGCTTCTCCTATTGCTCCCTTATAGACGTGAAGACCTTTCAATGATCTAGATCACTCTGACTGGATCCAATGGAAGTTGTGCCTCCTCTAAATTTCAGCACATTCTTCCTAGAATTTGGAAGAATTCCAAGTATTCCAAAGGTCTCAACCTTTGCCTTCTTTCTTCTCTGCGAACTCTTCGATTTTGAGCTTCGCCGCACACATGAAAACGCTGTCCCTCCTGAGATTATCTTTCTTTTCGAATCCTCGAAGGATTCTTCAACTCCTGCACCTCTGCAGAGTATTCACATGCACACAAGGGTGTTATCCACCAAAGCTTTCCTGTAGCTTCAACCTCCAAGGAAAACTTGTACTTTTTTCCTTTCTCCCTCAGATGGAGAATTTGGATGCCCTCTTGGTTATCCTTCCCTCAAGCAACCTCTTGCTGAGACTTTTAGGGTGTTTAGCAACCCTGTGAAAGGTCCTTCTCCTTGGATTCTTCCTCAATTTGTAGAACTCAAAGAGTTCTATTCTCATGTGCCTATCTACGCATCCACTTGATGCCCACCTCGCAGAGTATCTTCTTACAGAATGTCCAACAGTTCTGTCCTCTCCTATGCACCTTATGCCCCTGTTCAATGGCCTCTTGGCAGAGTTCTCAAGATCCTTAGTGATTCCGTTTCTTTAGTGAACTCTCGGCAGAGTTCTTCCTTTATGCACTCCTTGCACTGGCTCAATGCCCACTCGACAGAGCTTCACAGAACTCCTCAGAGCTTCTGTCTGCAACTATGTCTCTCCTACACAACCTTGCCTCCTGAGGTGTTCAGCAACCTCACAGGCCTTTTCTGAGTTGTTGATTCCAGTTCTTGTGCCGCAGCACGTCTTTGTCTGAACCCGTAGAACTCAGTAATGCACATTCTGTGCACAGCTGTTAGAACCCACAACATTCTATCACGCCCTCCTGGTGTGAAGCCTCAAAGACTTCTAACCCTGAAAATCAAAACAACCTCTGCAAATGCATAAACATAACTTACATTCACAGCATATAAAGAACACTCACAGGATTTCATTCAACACAAAAGTGTGCAGGAAAAACTGTTGTTTATATATATTAAATGGAAAATTCATGTTTGTACAAAGTGTTCCTGAGCATGGCCTGTAACAAGGTCGTGACTCCTTCTCTTTTTCTCTCTACTCACAGACTCTCTTCTATTTTCACTCGCTCACTCTTTCCAAAATGGGATACTAAATCTCTTTTACTTGAGGGGCTCTTCGAGCTCTTCCCTCCAATATACCTACCCGATTCAATTACAATGAATGGGCTGTCCAGTCCACAAATCGGATCTAGATCTCAGCCTTACAAACATTAAAGGCCTATCTATCTACAACCTGCACAAAGGCATGACTTCATGGCTCAACAACCTAAAACATTTAATTACATTCATTCAAATTTTAAATGAGGACTGGGCCTCTCTTCATGACGTGATTTGAATTCGCTGACGTGGCTAGCTGGCCAACTGACATGGAGAGATGATCTTGCATCAAAAATGAGGAAGTGTGCACATTCCAGGATATCACACGCAACATCTTAAGTGCGCGCGATGTAGAGGCCAGGGAGCCTTGTGTATCTGATATGTTTATAAGCTGTTGAGCCAGTATTATAAGCTAGGATGCTTATGTCTTGATTAGGCCAGAGAGATTTGATGTTAAAGGCCAGTGTGCCTAATTTTGTACATATCTCATATTTAATATAAAATACATTGTTGCGCACAGACCAACTACGATAAAATAGATGGGGGACTAAACTCCACTAGTTAGGGAAAGGGAAGGGGATAATTTAAGGAATATTATATTAATATTTCTTAAATAATAAAGTATGGATAATTGTGTTATCCTAAGTTCTAAGTTGGGGCCAAGTGGGCCAAAGTGGCTTCCAACATGACAAGTTTCAAGTTGGGGGCATGCATACATATTGTTGGACTTAGTTCATTTCGGGGGGATCTCCATCATTGGGACCATCATCTTTTCCCTGATTCATCCATCACTGAGATATACAGTCAATCATCCAGGAGTATGAGTGGCCATTGAGTTATCATTTATATCTTCATGACTTTGCCTAAACCTGTATCCAGAGCCTTATGTTGGGTAATTGTTAGCTTGGGAGCGGTATTGAAGAAGCGGGTTGTTAGGCCCATGGGGGATTGAAGAGGTGGGTTGTCAGGCCCATGAGCAATTCTCTAGGTGAGAGAATTGTTGGGGATTGATTTCCGAATGTGTTGAACTATAGTTGCAGGGCTCTGAGACTTCATATCCAGCCTGTTGTTGAAGCCTTGGAAGGGAAGTAGGGCAGCCAAGGGACTATTCAGTAGAGAAGGGGCACACTTACTTGGGTGGGACAGGCATGTGGGGAATGCAGGACTATAGGCTGTTAGTTGAGTGAGCACTTGAGACAAAGTATTTCCTATTGTTCATGAGCCTTTAGCCTAGTTAGGAACACTTTACCCGGGTGGATTTTATTACCATCTCGGGGGTGACTCACTATTGAGAGTGATGAACAGTGTGGTCTAAGGCTAGGAGGTTCGTGGAAGGTCGGCACGTAATTGGTGATATTCTTACAAAGATAAGTGTCAATTGTGTGATTAATTTACATGCTTCATTGTTACTCACATGTTATTTTTATGGGTTTATCCTATGTGTGATTATAGATGTATGTATGCTTATGGGTATTGCATGTATATGCTGCATGTATATGTTTACTTTTTTTCAATGTGAATCCATGCATTTACATAGCATATTTGTCTGTTCAAGTTTTATATATATTAAGCTTCCGCAAGAGTTGTGTGTGTGCATATGTTTTAATTGCATGTAGTTAGAAAATTATATGATACATAATTTAGTTAGGATGATAAGTATGTTACAGTATGTTCTACACAGAGAACAGATGTGTTCTCTAGTGCAACGTGGCTCGACATGAATGGTCAGGGACGTTACAATTGGTATTTGAGCACGAAAGAGTGTTCTAGAGTAGCTTGGCCTGGCATGTATCAGGTTGGGAATGCTACAAAGATGGTTTCAGATCTAAGTAAAGCATCTGAGGAGTGGCACGTCCCCGACCTGTGTGAGGTCGAGTGTGTTACAAATTGGTATCAAAGATTTAGTTTTCAACACTGATCCTGAAGGGATGAGTAAGTTGAGTTGAAGTAAAATTTCACAGAGAATTTAATTCTAAGTGCCCGAATTTCAGTTGTAGAGCATCCATGGCAAAAAAGTAACAACAACTGGGAAGAAATGGGGAAAATCCCCAATTTGTGTGGATGGATTCATGAGAAAATGGAGAAATTTAGCTAAGTGATGAGATATTACTAATTTAATATCTGTCCTAGCAAATTCAAACCTGAAATTGGTCGAATTTGAAGTTACAACGAAGCCATGACAGATGGAGTGGAAAAGGTTAGCATGCAGGTACCACACACAAAATGTTAGCGTGCAGGTACCATGCAGAAAAGTTAGCGTGCTGGAGCCTATGGTAAATTGTGGCGTCGAGCGGAAGAATATGGTGTGCAGGTGCGTGCACTAAATTTGAAATTGTATGGAGTGCACATGCATAAGAAGGTGTGCACTATGTACACACACACAATAAGGGCCTGCAGGGTGTATACAGTATTGGCAGAGCACAGTGGAGTTTGGTTGGTGCATGCACAATATGGGTATATCTTGTTGCACGATAGTTTAGTATGTGTGTGCAAAGTATTGATACGTGGTTGGGGCATATTGAACTTTGGCATGGTGTAATTCATAGAGAGAAATGCAGGTGAAATATCAGTGCGTGATACAAAAAAAAAAAAACTGCGCACAATAGGTATTAGTGAAAGAACCAAACTGCACGCGATAGTTATTGGCACGCGACACAGAAGTGCGCGCATGTTATTGGCACGACAAAGAAGTGATACATAGTGGTTTTAAAGTGCACGAAGGATGATTTAACTGTGATGTTGCAGCACATGGAAATTACAGGAGAACAGATTGAAACTTGTGTGTGCAAAGTTGTTTGAAGGGTGTAGAATAGCATAAACAGTGAAGGGTAAACTATAATACCCCAACTAGCTCCATGAAGCCATAACTTTCTGCTCAAGACTCGTAATTGAGCATGTGAGAAGGCATTAAAAAGGTATTAGACAGTGGAATATAATTATCCACATAGAAAATTGATTGGAATTCAATGTTTCAGGAAATCAGAAGAAAGGATTCTGATAAATTATTGAACCAAAATGGTTCATATTTTTCATAAAATTTCTAGAACAATCAGTCTGATAAGTTTTGTTGGTCGCACATTTTGCAGAGTTAACAACAACTAGATCAAATCAAGATCAGTTTAGAGTTCAGAGTAATGAAAGAGGCACTAGGAAATTACAGCCAGGAAGATGAAGTCAGAGGGATGGATGTTCATTTCAGCATGGAAGGAACCAACTCCAATGGACATGGTGAAGAAAGGGATGAAAACATAAATATGGAAGAGACCATTAAAAATTTACAGAAGGATTTTCAAATCCATAAAGCTGATAATGAAAGGCTTATGAGAGACAAGGATCAACAAGATGACTTCAACATGAAGTTATTGGAGAGCTTGAACATAATAGAAAATAAATTGGATAAGGAGAGTGGCTCGAAAAAATCGGGAAGTCACAATTCTCATGATGAGAAAAAAAAAACAAGAAGTGTTAGCAGACATCACAACCAAACCCCAAGGAATTCCAATAAGAGATCACACAGTAGCTCATGTCCCTCCCTTGTCAGAAAGTACGAGAGTTTTGTGATGGATGAACTGCTAGGATAAATTAACAAAATCTAACCTCCTACATTTGATGATGAGCACAAGAAGGGTGAAGATGTAGAGACATGGTAGTTGGGCATGAGAAAGTATTTTCAATTGCATAATTATTCCTCTCATGCAAAGGGTAGAATTTCCATCTATCAAATCAAAGGAAAATGATCCATGTTGTGGGATCATGTTTTGCAAGTGCAACACATCAAAGAGAAAAGTGTTACTTGGAGAAGATTCAAGAAGTATTTTGAGAAGAAATACTTGACTAAGAGATACTATGACAAGAAAATGAAATAGTTTTTTGAACTCAAGCTTGGGAGTATGATAATTGAGGAATATGAGAGAAGGCTTCTAGAAATGTTGAAGTATGTCTCTTTCATCAAGGATGAGACCATCAAAATTAAAAGGTATTTGAGTGGATTGCCATCATTCATCAATGACAAAATACATTATGATGATCCCAAGACATTGGAGGAGACCGTAAGGTGAGCTAAAATCCTATATGATCAACAAAAATCAAGGCCAACATTCCAAAAAGCTTGGGAATACAAAAAGAAATTCAATATGGATCAAAGGAAGAAGGGGTATAAGCCACCATTCTTCAGAAATAGCACATAGGGACATAAATCTCCTAAGGAACCCAGAACGATGGACACAAGAAGTCAAAGGCCAAGGAAACCACCTATTCAATGTTGGGGTTGTAAAGGGGATCACATGTTCAGAGATTGTCCTCACAGAAGTGAAAAAGGGAGGATTGTTCATAATGTAAAACAAGATGAAACATTGGAGGCCATGGGTAGAAATATTCCCAGGATCTATGTAGCCCTGGACAACAAGCAAGCATAATATCAGTCACATATGATTGAAGTGGAATGTATGATCAACAACCAAACCATTGCTATTTTAATTGATTCGGGAGCTAGTCATAGTTATATAGATCCTAAGGTGGTGGAAACTTTGCATTTTCCAAGAAGAAAGCATGGGAAATCTTGGTTGGTGAAGTTGGCCACAGGGGCCAAAATAAAAGTTAATGAGATGGTTAATTCATCTCTTATTGACATGAATGGACTAAACACCTAGGCAGATTTGAACATATTGCCTTTAGGTTCCTATGACTGTCTAATTGGGATGGATTGGTTGGACCAATATAATGCCATATTAGACTACCATAAAAAAGCATTTAATTGCTTGGATGAGGAAGGGAAACTAAGGAAAGTGTAGGGAATTCCCAGGGCGGTAGCCATCAAAGAGATTTCAGCATTGCAACTGAAGAAATGTTAAAAAAAAGTGTGTCAAATAATTGTATCTCATTTGGTGGAGACATCTAGAGATAAGTTGCCAAATTTGGAGGATTATACAGTCCTGGAAGATTTTGAAGATGTTTTCAAGGAGGTACCAGGACTACCCCCAAGGAGGGACATTGATTTCTCTATAAATATAATGCTTGGAGCAGCTCGAGTATCAAAGACTCCTTACAGAATGAGTACACCAGAGCTGAATGAGTTGCAAATGAAACTTGAAGAGCTTCTGAAGAAGGGGTATATACGCCCAAGTGTGTCACCTTGGGGTGCCCCAGTCTTGTTTGTGAAAAATAAAGATGGAACATTGAGATTGTGCATTGATTTCATAAAGTTGAATAAAGTGACTGTAAAGAACAAGTATCCTCTGCTAAGGATTGATGATATTTTTGATCAATTGAAGGATGCAAAGATCTTTTCAAAGATATATCTCAGGTCAGGATACCATCAAGTAAGGATTAAAGAGGAAGATATAAACAAGATTGCTTTCAGGACAAGGTATGTTCATTATGAGTTCATAGTGGTGCCATTTGGGTTGTCAAATGCACCAGTTGTTTTCATGTGCTTAATGAATGGTGTTTTCTAAGAATATTTAGACAAGTTTGTCATTGTCTTTTTGGATGACATTCTCATATATTCCAAGTCAGAAGAAGAGCACGAACATCATTTGAGGATGGTTTTGAAAGTATTAAGGGAGCATCAATTGTATGCCAAATTAAGCAAGTGCTCATTTTACCAGAAGAAAATTCACTATTTGGGGCACATCATTTCAAAGGATGGGATAGCAATGGACCTTGAGAAGATTGAAGCCATTAGAGAATGGCCAGTGCCAAAGAATGTGACAGAGCTAAGATCATTCATGGGCCTTGTAGGATACTATAGGATATTTATAGAAGGATTTTCAAAGATTGCACACCCAATAACTTCATTGCAAAGAAAGGGTGTGAAGTTTCAGTGGACATTGGATTGTGAAAAGAGTTTCCAACACTTGAAACCATTATTAACAAGTTCTCCAATATTGAGGATAGTAGACCCAAATGAAGACTTCATTGTATGCACAGATGCATGTAAAGAGGGACTTGGTGGAGTCCTCAGTCAAAATGGGTTTGTTATATGTTATGAGTCAAGGAAGTTAAAGGAGCATGAAAGAAAATATGCCACTCATGATTTGGAGTTGGAAACCATAGTAAATGCCTTAAGGAAATGGAGACACTACCTCATAGGGAAAAGGTTTTATATGAGGACAGAACACAATGGTCTGAAATATTTGTTTGATCAGCCAACTTTAAATGCTATGCAAAGTAGATGGTTAGAATTTCTAAGTGAATATGACTTTGATATAAAACATATCAAGGGGAAAGAGAACAAAGTGGTTGATGAACTCAACAGAAGAGTGCATGAAATGCATGCTACAACCATTATCATGTATCAATCAGATTTGAAACATAGAATAATAGAGACTGCCAAATCAGAATTACAATACAAGGATTTAGTGACAAAAATACAAGGTAATTTGCAGCGGAAAATTGAAAAATACAAGATGGATGAGGATGAAATTCTCATATACAGGGGCATAATTTATGTACCAAATTCTCAGGAATTAAAAATCCGATAATGAGGGAAATGCATAATGTGCCTTATGCTGGGCACCTAGGATATTAGAAAACTATTGCAGCTATCAAGAGCCAATATTATTGGCCAGGCATGAAGAAAGAGGTTGTTGATTTTATTTCCAGATGTTTGGAATGTCAAAAATTAGAGGCTGAGCATAGACACCCAGCTAGTTTGCTATAGCCATTACCCATTCCTGAGTGGAAATGGGAAGTTGTAACCATGGATTTCATTACCAAATTTCCCAAAATGAACAAACAACATGATTCTATCATGGTAGTGGTGGATAAGCTTACTGAAGCTTCCCATTTTAATCTGGTTAAGCTCACTCACAAGGAAACGAACATTGTTGATGTTTATATGAGGGATATTGCTAGGTTACATGGCATACCCAAGACAATTGTGTCTGACAGAGATCCAAAATTTACCTCAATATTTTGGAAGGGATTATTTAATGGATTTGGAACAAATTTGAATTTTAGTACATCTTATCATCCATAAACAGATGGACAAATAGAGAGGGTGAATCAAGTGATTGAGGATATGTTGAGGATGTATGTGATGGATAAACCATCAAAATGGAAAGACTACTTACACTTAGTAGAGTTTGCTTATAACAATGGGTACCAAGCATCTCTAAAGATGAGCCCATTTGAGGCACTTTATGGAGGAAAGTGTAACACACCAATAAGCTAGGATAACCCAATAGATAGAGCAGTGGTTGGGGCATAATTGCTCAGGGAAATGGAGGAGCAAATGTTGAAAATAAAACAAAATTTAAAGGCTACCCAAGACAGGTAGAAAAGCTATGCTGATAAGGGTAGAACTCACATGGAATTTAAAGTGGGCGACCATGTATTCTTGAAAGTGAAAGCCAACAGAAGTTCCCTGAAGTTGGGAAATTGTTCAAAGTTGGAAACTCACTATTGTGGGTTGTTTGAAATCATAGAGAATATTGGTACAATAGCTTATATGATTGCATTCCTTGCATCTATGTCTGTTCATAATGTATTCCATGTATCATTGCTAAAGAAATGTATACCTAATGCTAATCATGTTATTGATTGGAATGTGATTCAAGTGGAGCAAGAAGGTGCTTTTCAAGTGCCTTCAGTGTGCATTCTGGACCAAAAAATCAAACAGCTCCAGAATCGAGCCATAGAGATTGTAAAGGTCTAATGGACCTGGTATGGTCCCAAGGACACTACTTGGGAGCATGAGAATGCAATACGGGCAACACACCTGCATATTTTTGAGGATTTTTAAATTTATTTGTACATGGGTACATAATGCATAGAGGATAGTGCATAAATAAGGGGAGGGGATTATAATATCCCTAATGCCGAACCCAATTGCAAATGTAAATATAAATATACATAAGTTGGTGAGATGATTTGATATCATTTTGGTATGCACATTCCATGGTGTAGCGCGTGCATTAAAATGAGGAAGTGTGTACATTCTAGGATATCGCGCACAACATATTAAGTGTGCACGATGTAGAGGCCAGGGAGACTTGTGTATCTGATATGTTTATAGGCTAGTGAGCCAGTATTATAAGTTAGGATTATTATGTTTTGGTTAGGCTGAAGAGCCTAGATTGTAAAGTCCAGTGCGCCTAATTTTGTACATATCTCATATTTAATATAAAATACATCATTGCGCGCAGATCAACCATGATAAAAGAGATGGGGGACTAAACTCCACTAGTTAGGGAAAGGGAAGGGGCTAAGTTAAGGAATATTATATTAATATTTCTTAAATCATAAAGTATGGATAATTATGTTATCCTAAGTTCTAAGTTGAGGCCAAGTGGGCCAAAGTAGCTTCCAACATGACAAGGTGAGATCGGAAGAGCGTCGTGTAGGGAAAGAGTGTAGATCTC
>CBVK0101428958.1:0-12768 GCA_900067695.1 Picea abies
ATGGCTAGAAATCCTACCAGGAAGGAATAAGTCTACCAAACTCATGCGCCCTCCTCAACTATAGAATAGCTCCCATAAAATAATGAAGCAAGCTGCTCCAAGCTGTAGAATAGCTCCCATAAAATAATGAAGCAAGCTGCTCCAAGCTGTCCACAAGGAAAGCTAGTGGCCTCCTCCACAAAACCTCATGCATCTGACCTCATCTCCATAGCTTGAGTTCTCCTCCTCTCATGAGCAAAACTCTCCATGAATAAGCGTGCCCTCCTTAGACCCTTTGCGCCCTCTTTAGGCAAGAATAGGAAACCTAAGAATCAAGGGTTGAGATCAATCCAAATCAATGGATGAGATCTTACCAATCAATTCTAAATCATAACCTACTTTTGGGTTAAGTTTCCTAAGTCCACTTATGTCTCCAAAATCACCCCAAAGTGATTTAATATTCACTTTATCAAAAAGTGACCAAATTTCACTTTAACCAAAGTCAAAGTGAAAATAGACAAAGTACTAGGTACACAGTGTCATGTCCTTCCCTCATGTGCTAAGGAGGACAAAAGCACATGGGGAACACCTCCCAAGGTACAAATCTCAACACTCTCTCTTACCGAGGAAGGTGTTCCTCACGAAGCCCATCTTGTCCCTGAAAAAGACATGCTTGCCCCGTGGCAGGGCCTTGGTGAGAATATCTGCTACCTGTTCATCTGTAGATATATACTGCAACTGAACTGCCCCTCTCTGAACCCAGTCATGAATGAAGTGGTACCTGATCTCAATATGCTTCGATCGGTCATGAAACACTGGATTCTCAGAGAGTTTTATGCAACTTTGATTATCACAGTGAATGACAGTCAGAGCCATCTCCTGACCAAATAAACCAACCAGCATCTTGTGAAGCCAAATGGCCTCATAACTGGCCTGACTGGCTGCCATATACTTTGCCTCGGCCGAACTCAAAGCAACTGACTTCTGCTTCCGGCTGAACCAGGAAACAAGTCCTAACCCCAAACTGAAGCAGCACCCTGAGGTGTTTTTCCTGTCAGCAGCGCATCCTGCCCAGTCTGAATCTGTGTAGCCAATCAAACTGACTCCATCTCCCCTGACATAATCTAGGCCAAAGTCCACTGTCCCAGCAACATATCTCAAGATGTGTTTTGCCCCAACCATGTGAACACTCCTTGGCTCGACCATGTACTGGCTGAGGGTGTTCACGGCAAAACATATATCTGGTCTGGTGTTAACTAGATACATAAGTGAACCGATCAACTGCCTATATGCTGTGGCATCCACCAACTGGCTATCTAAAGCACTAAACTTCTTCCAGTTGGTGATCATAGGTGTAGACATAGGTCTGCAGTCCTCCATTTGAAATCTACTCAGAATATCTGCTGCATACTTCCCCTGCCCGAGAAATATGTGACCCTCCTCCTGTCATACCTCCATACCCAGAAAGTAGTGCATCAATCCGATATCACTCATCTCAAACTCTAATGCAAGTCCCATCTTGCACTCAGCTATGAGATCCTCGGCTCCAGTGATGAATAAATCATCCACATACAAAATGAGAATGAGCGTGTCCTCACCTCTAATGATGAAATAGAGGTTTGGATCAACATCGCTCTTCTCGAAGCCCATCTGAAGAAAATAGGTATCAATCTGTGAATACCAAGCTCGGGGAGCTTGCTTCAGTCCATATAGTGCCTTTCTCAAAAGGCACACGTGAGTCTCCCTGTCACTCACCTCAAAACCCTGTGGCTGCTCTATGTACAACTCCTCCTCAATAAAGCCATTCAGAAATGCGGTTTTCACATCCATCTGATGAATGCACCAACCCAACTCTGCTGCTATGGAAGTGATAGTCCTGATAGAAGTGTATCTCGCAACTGGTGCGAAAGTCTCATCATAATCGACTCCCTCAATCTGTGAGAAGCCTCGTGCCACAAACCGAGCCTTGTGTTTCTCCACGCTGCCATCTGCAGCAATCTTGGTCTTGTACAACCATCTGGAAGTCACAACTGACTTCCCCACTGGCCTCGGAACCACATCCCAGACATCATTACGCACAATGGAATCATACTCCTCGACCATGGCCTCTCTCCAGACCTGATGATCCACTGCCTGCGCAAAAGTCTGTGGCTCAATATCCCTGATAGTAGTCACTAGTGCTAAGTATGCTCCCAATCTGACTGGTGGCCTCCTCTGTCTAATCTGACTCTTGGGTTCCCCTACATTCTCTATGGCCTCCTTCAGGGTCTCCTGAAACCATCTAGGTCTCCTCTTCCCTGAAGTGGTCAATGGAGAAGTAAGGTCTCTCTGCCCAAGAGTAATGGCCTCAGGACTTGCCTCAACACTCTGCGATCTTGAAGTCTGACCTCCCTCTGAAGTTTGTGCCCCATCTGACTGAACATGCTCTGACTGTCACCCTGAAGCTGTGCATGGTGACCCTGTCACCCCTGATACTGGTGTACCTGACCGTTGAGGCTGTGCTCCCTCTGAGACTGCAACTGACAACTCTGCATCATCTTCAACTCCTCTACTCGACTCAATAGATCTCGCAAAAGCCTTATCCTCCTCAAATCTAACATCTCTGCTCACCACCACTTTCCTAAGTGGCGGAATGTAGATGCGATAGGCTTTCGACACCTCTGAGTATCCAACTAGAATCCCCTACTGGGTTGTGGGGTCTAGTTTCGTCCTCCTCTCCGAGGGGACATGAGAGAACGTCGAACATCCAAATATCCTGATATGATCGACATCGGGCCTCCTATCAGTGAAGGCCTCCTCAGGAATCATCTTCCCCAAAATCCTATGGGGGCTCCTGTTCTGCAGATAAACTGCAGTATCACATGCCTCTACCCATAAATACAAAGGAAAACTCTAATCATGCAGCATGGATCTCACTGCACTAGTAATAGCCCGGTTCTTCCTCTCGACAACCTCGTTCTGCTGGGGGTTGTAGGGTATAGTCATCTGTCTCCTGATGCCATGCTGTGCACAGAAGTCTACAAACTGTCTCGAGGAATACTGTCCCCCGTTATCCGACTGCAAGATTTTGATCCTCTTTTTCGATTGGTTCTCCACAAGAGCCCTGAACTCTTGGAACCGTGTGAAGACCTCACTCTTGGCCTTGAGGAAATAGATCTAAGTCTTCCTCGAGTAGTCATCAATAAATGTGAGATAATACTCACAACCACTCAAGGACTTCCGAGACATGGGCCCACACACATCCGTGTGTACTAAATCTAGTATCCCAGCTGACCTGTTGTCACTGCTGGGGAACGATGCCTTGGAAAACTTGCCAAGCGCACACCCTCTGCAAACATTCTGATGCTCTACGTTGATCTGTGGCACTCTGGTCACAACCTCTCTCAGTTCTCCAAGAGCCCCATGATGTAGGTGGGCCATCCTACGATGCCACAACTCACACAACTGTCCACTGTTGTCGCTACTAGCCACCAATGCAAGAAGTGGCTGAAAAAGTAATCGATACAGATCTCCCTCTCTCACTCCAATCACCTGTCCTGAGTCTATAGAACACCCTCGAGGATATATCAGTACCTCGGTGCCCCTAAATGAAACCTCAAAACCTCTGTCCTGGAGGGTGGAAACTGAAATCAAGTTCTTCTTCATCCCAGGGACGAAAAGAACATCAGTAAACGATATAGGTGGCAAGTTCTCTCTCCTAAAAGAAACTGTGCCAATCCCAACAACTGTGACTATCCTGTTATCTCCAAGAGAGATATCTATCCTGACCTCGGTGTCTCTGAGGTCAGAGAAATGCTCTCGAATACCAGTAATGTGGCTCGATGCCCCACTATCAATATACCAGATATGTGGTGAATACTCAACCGAACTGCAGCACACATGAAAAACAAATTCTTTCTGAAACTGAGTCTGAAAGTCTGTCTCCTCTGCTGTAGTCGTTGTACCACCCTTCTTCTTCTCCCTGTTCGGACATTGTCCAGCATAGTGCCCGAACTTCTTACAAACAAAGCACTTCACTTTGCTCATATCTCTACCTTGACCACTGCCCTGACCACTGCTGCTCTCTGCTCCTCCACTCCTTTGTGGTAGGCCCCCAGTCTTGGGAGCTTGTCGACCACCCCGGCTGGCCTTCTTCTTGCCCTTTGCCCAAAGAGCAAGATCCTCCTCACCCTGACCAGTCTGCGTCTGTTGTTGCTACCTCTATCCAGAAGCCTCTGATGCTAATCTGATCTCCTCCTGGACGAAGTCATCCCACATTCTCTCCCATGTGGGTAAGGCCTCTCTAGCAACAATGCCACATACAAATGGACCCCACGGTTTGGTGAAGCTATTCAAAGCTTGCCTCACCAAAGAGTTGGGTTCAACAACCTCGCCGACAGCTCCAAGCTCGTCTCTGATCTGAGTGAATCTACCAAGGAATGAAGTCACTGACTCATCCTTGAGCATGCGAATGCCCCTGAGTCGATCATGAAGAACCATCTTCCGGTTCTCATTTGAGCTCTCATATAGCTTGCATAAAGATGCCCACATCTGATATGCATGAGCCTTCCCCGTCACATGGGGTATAATGTGATCCCGGACTGCATCAGAAATAGTCCTCTTCGCCTTGTTGTTCTTCTTCCTGTATTCTGCCACCAAGACGGGAGCAGTGACAGGAATAGCAGGAACAACCGCCTCGACTATATCCCATAGCTCGAGGTCCTCCAAGACGAAGACCATCCTGGCCTTCCATGACGACCAGTTGCTAGTCCCAGCTAGCCTGTCCTCAACTCGCATCTGAGATGCTGACATCACTGCCAATCTGCAATCCCCAACTGATGCTACTCTGCCAAGGAACACACTGTCTCACTCCTGTCAACACAGGTGTGAAAAGAGACAATGTACTCTAACCTCACTCCCAACAAAATGGGTGTGAAAAGAGGTCACAAAAATCAGCCTCACTCCTACTGCGTAGGTGTGAAAAGAAACTGATCTCAAGGTGTCCAAACTGCCCAAAAATCCTCTGAAAAATTCTGCCATGTAACAACCACTGAAGGAGTCAATGGTTGTCCTCAAAATCTGCCAGAAAGAAGTATATGGCAACCACTCAATATGTTGTCCCAACTGTCCCAAAAATCAGCCACCGAAGCTCTGATACCATGTGAAAATTCCAGGTCCTATCAGCTTGCCTTCTTGGTCTGTCTTTGACCAAGCAAAGGCTCTAAGTTTTCACTGTCTTATTTTTGTTTTCTGTTGTTTTATAACAGCCAACAGTCCATGTTCTTTTGAGCTGATTCTTATGGTTATATTTTCAATTTGGGTGCTCTAGCATGTCGTTTTTGCCATAGGAAATTAGTACATGCAACTCAAATAAATATAACACACCTAATACATCGTTTAACTGCTAATAATGAACAGATCTAAGAACTAATAACATGCATTTGTAGACATAGTATTTTTGGTCAACATGACCCTAGACAAACCCCCTCCGGGGAAAACCAATTTGAGATCTAAAAGTATATATGAGGAAAAACAAGTATAGGTTACAGTAAACACAATAAACGATGGTAATACAATAGAAACTCCAACTAAGTTGATACACAAGCTCCCTCAAGCAGATGCACCCCTGGATGGTGTGCCCCTCATGTAAACTGCCAGAACCAATGTAAATGCTCCAGAAATCATCTGTGATGTCAGAATGGAAAACCCCTCCACAGGAATGAAGCTCCAGCTGATGTCTTCACTCTGCAACTGACCTCACTGAAAACTGATGGCTAGAAATCCTACCAGAAAGGAATAAGTCTGTCAAACTCATGCGCCCTCCTCAACTGTAGAATAGCTCCCATAAAATAATGAAGCAAGCTGCTCCAAGCTGTCCACAAGGAAAGCTAGCGGCCTCCTCCACAAAACCTCATGCATCTGACCTCATCTCCATAGCTTGAGTTATCCTCCTCTCATGAGCAAAACTCTCCATGAATAAATGTGCCCTCCTTAGACCCTTTGAACGTTCTTTAGGCAAGAATAGGAAACCTAAGAATCAAGGGTTGAGATCAATCCAAATCAATGGATGAGATCTCACCAATCAATTCTAAATCATAACCCACTTTTGGGTTAAGTTTCCTAAGTCCACTTATGTCTCCAAAATCACCCCAAAGTGATTTAATACTCACTTTATCAAAAAGTGACCAAATTTCACTTTAACCAAAGTCAAAGTGAAAATAGACAAAAGTACTAAGTACAAAGTGTCATATCCTTCCCTCATGTGCTAAGGAGGACAAAAGCACATGGGGAACACCTCCCAATGTACAAATCTCAACAAAACAGACAAATTCCCCTAAAATTGCAAAAATCTAGCCTTGAAACATAAATTACAATGAATTTTTTGTTGAAACTCGCTGAAATATGACATCGATTAAAACCCAACACTTTTTTTCCCTATGATATGAATTTCATAGTCATACAGATCTGTCCATACAGTTGTGATATATGTTCGTATAGTCGTACCACTCAAAAAAATCGATTGCAAAAAAACAATGCCCACTACCCTACAAATCGAAGTTCCCATCTCTCTTTTTCGATTTTAATCTTTGATTTAACCCAATCTAGCTTAAATCAAAATAAAATTGACATTCTCTCTTAAAATATGAATCTAGCTTTAAACTCAACAAAAAAATGATGCTCATTAAACCAAAAAATCAATACTTAGTTTCAGTTGGTCCAAAACCCCTTCGACTTACTAGTGTGCATCAAACGAAGTCCAGCAATCTATCACTGAACTTGGTAGATTTTTAGGCCCTTCTCATGCTTCGCTTCAACTTCCCCTCACTGTGGCTCTAATGCCATATTATGAAAACCAAACACTTAAAAACCAAGAACACCGAAAGAACTAAAGAAAAAAAAAGATTATTGAATATAAAATGAAGAGAGCAAACCGTTAGTGAGATGGCACAAACCCTTAGTGCATAAACCCTAAAATGTCATTAACACAACAAATCATAAAGTCACCTTAATTCAAAAAGAAACTTTATTAATATAACCAAGTCTATAGTCTAGATGACATTTATATTCTAACACTACAATTTCCTCAAGGCTTTCTTACATCCCCAAAACACTGTTGGGTCCTTATTTGGTGCAATTCCTCAGAATAATATTTGGGATCCAATGCATATGCCAAAAAGTGCAATTGAGTGGTAATCTTGTTCCACCTTTTGGCCACTATGTTTTATATTTAATTGTCCTACTCTTTAGCATTGATAGCATCCCCTAACCAAATATAACAACTAGGGGAAGTTAATCATTCAAGGAGTAACAATAACCACATAAAGGATGTGGTAAGGAACAAGTGAAAAAGAGAGAACATGTAACAGCAGAGACAAAGGCAAACAAGAAGCAGGAAACAAGACTAAAAAACCCCATGATGAAGGGAGAATAAACGATAATCCCTTAGAGGTAGAGAACAAAAGAATAGGAGACCAAGATACAGGTAAGGACAAGTGAGGCAAGACTCTAATAGAAATTGTGAGAAGGTACCTCTAAATTTGTATGGAGGGGGAGAAGGAAAGGAGAGGGTTAATGACAAACACCATCAAAAGGCTAAAGAAAAGGATGAGCCTATCTAGGAAAGGAGAATAAAGGCAAGGCCACCTCAAAGGGGAGAATAGGACAAAGGAGATCCAACCACAGCAGAGCATGAGAAAGGAACATGAGAGTAACTACCTCGAGTGACACGAGAGAAAGAAGCTATAGACAAAGGCCTAGTCTAGGAAGGATATGAGGAAAGGAGGAAGCCATAGATCAAGTCAGCCTTGATGAAGGCCACTAGCTAGGATAAGAAGAGGGCACCAATGGGGTAGGATAGGAAAAGGAAGAAGGTTGAACTATACAACTAGGAAGGAATGTGTCTTCATTTCTCTTGCAAAGAGTTCCCAAGGTTGCCTCTAGACAAGGATGACTTATGGAATAAGGAAGCACGAACCCCAAGGATATCTCATATGTTAACTAGAGGTTTAATCAACACCAAAAGATAAGAAAAAGTTTCAAAAAAACATTTGATAGTGAGAAGTAGAATAACGTAGTAAGTAACAAATATTGAGAGTTCAAATGTCGAATTGTGCTACAAGTTGAATGTTTTGTATTTAACATGTGACTTTTCCTAATCCCCATTTCACATACTAGAGGTTTTTCTCTATCTTTGCTTTGCATGTGGTATACATGTGTATTGTTTTTTTCCAAATCCTTACATGTCCTGCTGATTGGAAATCCAAATAGTTTCATAGATACTACAATACTTGGGAGGGTCCACATTCCCAAAATCACTAAAGGTGAGGAACCTTAACCTTTGACCCTCTTATAAGTTGATGTGGATATATTATTTAGGTCGCCAATCTCCTCCTCACCACTTCTAAGATGAATCAAACTTTCTCTTTGTTCCTCCCAAAAGAGTGAAAATTATGATCAGTGCATGAAATAGAGTAAAAAAATGTATATCCAAATGACTTGAGAAAACAAAGAGAACAAAGAATATGACAACATAAAAAAGATAATGAGATTGTCATGAAACTCATTCAACTCATAATCATGTATGGATGTGTATGTATACATGTGATGCATGGCATACAATTGTTTGCTCTAGTAGTGGCGATAATTTAGAGCAACTTTGTGCACATACAAAGGTCTGTTACTTTATGAAACTCATTCAACTCGTGAAAATGTATGGATGTATGTATATGTGTGATGCATGGTATGCAATTGTGACCTCCACTCTTGGCAATAATTCAAAGCAAGAGGTGTCATTTTATACACATAGAGGTTCGTGTACACCACAACTGGATACAACCTTTCACCCAACTAAGTGGGACTTCTTAATCTTTATAAAGATGACCCGATGACCTCTTGATGCATTCAACATTATAAAAGTAATTAGAATATTAACAGATAATGGTTATTCCGCTGTCCACAAGAATACATGTATAGATAACAAAACTGGGTACATGACAAACTATAGCATATTGACTAATTTGGAGCTAAACATGAAAAAACAACCTTTGTAGAAAATGAAAACATAGGTTAAGCCCATAATCTAATTGAGTTTGATTTAACAATGCCCAAGGAAAAACTAAAAGTAACGCATCATTGTTTAAGTGAAACACTTCATTGTTCAAAATGTGATCTTGCAAGAAAGATATGAAGTGTGGAATAAATAAGGATGTATTCATTGAAAATGTGTTAAAACACCAAATGGAAAATTGCATTGATAGATATGCAACATTTCTTTCAATATTAGAAAAAGAATAAACAAGACACAGGGACCATTACAAGTCTCCAAAATCAATAAATAAATATTAAATAAACTCTTAAAGTACGAAGATCTTGAAAAAGCAATGAAATTATCCACATAAATGGAAGGCGTCTTCATGTCATTCAAAATAGTAATGCAAATGTGTTATTGTTCACATTATATGTATAGGCATTTAATACAAATTTCGATAGATAAAGAGTGGGTGAGATTCATTACTCAAGGACAACCAATTAATATCAGTTTTGTTCATGATATAGTCTCATATTTGACAAGTCAAAGAAGAGTGTAAAATGAGCGCTAAGGAAGATTGTTGGTTGTCCAGTCTTATGAAATAAACTAAACTGGAAACAACAATAATAGTACAAGAAAAGAAAACAAGAGTGGTGGATGCATTTAATGAATATGTGTAAACTTAATTGGAAGAATTCCTAATTATCATACATCTAAGTATCTTGATTCAAGAGTACACAATAAATATTTAATGCAACGAATATAGATGAGGGCAAAGCAAAAAATATTGAATTCAACAAATATAGATGAGAAGCACAACTCTCGAAATATAAGGTGGTGTTCATATACAACAATGAGAGTTGCAGAACTCCTAAGAAATAGCAGTATTTCTCAATAACCCCCAAAAGTAATAATAAGAAGTTATCATATACAACGGTTTGTGAACGAGTATGATAATGGCCATCCTTCCATTTATACATACAAGAGGCCCCTGCACTGGCTATCCCATTTGAGTCATACGACATTTGCTGAAATTAGCAATGGATTTTGAAAAAAATAAGAAATGAGTTGGTTAAATAAATATAGGTTTAGCCTATGCACCCAAAAGTTATTATGCAATGCACATATACTTATTTTCATCTAAGTCATTGTATAAGTCTCAGTGACTTGTCAACCTAAGGGGTTAGTCAACCGGTTGTCACCAATGTTGCGGGGCATTTGGCTTGTTCCATGCCCAAAACTGCCTGGTTAATATCCCCCTAGGTTATGCACACTAGTCTACACCAACGAGTTTACTAAGGATGTCATCCACAAATGTAAGGAAGCATCTTTTGGGTTTCCCACGAGGTTTTCTTGGAAACAAAGTCTCAGCAACTTGTACTTTTTATGGTTGACACATATTGATCAACACCCCCAGGAATCTAGCTCATTGACTAGCTAAGTTCCATGCAAGTGGATCTTTCATCCACAGAAAGAAGAGACCATGCAGTTAACTGCTTATCTTAGCTGTAAATTGGATATAGCCAGGCAAAATGTTGCCTAGTGTATCATTATAGTGTAGATAATAAGTATTTATGCATTGCACATATACTTATTTTCATCTAAGTCATTGTATAAGTCTCAGTGACTTGTCAACCCAAGGGGCTAGTCAACCGGTTGTCACCAATGTTGCGGGGAATTTGGCTAGCTCCATGCCAAAAATTGCCTGGTTAATATCCCCCTAGGTTATGCACACTAGTCTACATCAACGAGTTTACTAAGGATGTCATCCACAAATGTAAGGAAGCATCTTTTGGGTTTTCCACGAGGTTTTCTTGGAAAAAAAGTCTCAGTGACTTGTACTTTTTATGGTTGACACATATTGATCAACACCCCCAAGAACCTAGCTCATTGACTAGCTAAATTCCATACAGGTGGATCTTTCATCCACAGAAAGAAGAGACCATGCAGTTAACTGCTTATCTTCGCTGGAAATTAGATATAGCTAGGAAAAATGTTGCAGTGTATCATTATAGTGTAGATAATAAGTATTAACCCCAAGAATGTAATGAACGTGTAGTGTATCATTATAGTGTAGATCAAGGTTGCGGGGGAGCGCCCCCCCCCTCGAACCCGCTCCCGAATCGCGCTCCGAAGGGGAGTGTTTTTAGGGAGCGTGCTCCCTGGTTTTTGAGGGAGCGTCCAGGGAGCGAACACTCCCTGGACGCTCCCAAGGGAAAAAAAACGCTCCCCGAAACGCTCTCTGAGCTCATGCGCGTGAGGAGGAAATTGGTTTTTTTTGGGTTTTTTTTGGAGAAATGACTCATGGGAAAGGTAGCCTAGGGTTAGCTAAGAGGTCAAAACACTCTTTCACTCCCATTTCTCTCATTTTATTTCTCATTTCATCCATTTCTTTGCTAAGAGGGTTTTGACTCTTGAGAGGGTTCTTGCTAGTTCTTAAGGAGATTGAAGGGAGATTGAAGGCTACCATTTGTGAGAGCTTGGAAGGGAGATTGAAGGCTACCATTTGTGAGATCTTGGAAGGGAGATTGAAGGCTACCATAGTCATATTCAACCACCATTGGAGAGCTAAAGAGGTAGGCTCTTAAAGCCATTTTTTCTTTCTTGTTTTGTTTTTTTGTTAAATGCATGTGTTGTAAACTAGTTTCTTCTCCTACTCTTTCCCATTTCTCCTCCATCATTCTATTGCAGGTAGCAACTTATTATCAAGGGCCACGGTTTAACATTCATGATGTTGATGTCAATGTGGTGTGCCATTTTGGTTCCATTTTTTATTATAGTGATGGTGGTGGGAGGTTCACGTTGAAATACCCATGATAGTGATGAAGAAATAGAAGTGGACAGCACATACCAAGGAGAGGAGGAAGGAATGGAAGGGGACAGAGACAATGAAAATGACAGTGATGGTCAAGATCCCCAAAAATCTAAAGGCAGGTACACACCTCTGTGGAAGTATGTCACTAAGCTTAGTGGAGGGAAAGGGGGTGGAACAGGGAAATTTATATGCTACCATTGTCATACAAAATACACAGGTTCCTATACCCGTGTGAGAAAGCATCTATGTGGGCCTATGTATTGGGATGAAGGTAAGAATATAGGAATCAAAGCCTGTGTGAGTATCGATTCCAAAGATAGACTTAAATACCAAAGGGAAGAGGAGGTAGCACAAAACAAAGCCAAAAGACCAAGGGGTGAACCTGAGAATGCAGGAAGAATGTTCATTGGTCGAAGTACATCCCCCCATGCTAGTGCATTCTTGCCTTCGTCTTCACCTAGAACACTATCAGAATTCCTTGACCAAGGTTGTAGAGATGATGTGGATGAAAAAGTTTGCAGGTTTCTATATGCATGTGGTATACCATTCAATGTTCTTCACTCACCATATTGGCATGAAATGGTCCAAGACATCAATGGTGCCCCTAAAGGTTATAGGAGCCCCGGGTATGACAAAGCTAGAACCATGGGACATGATAGAGAAAGAGCCAAAATCCAAGGTGCTCTAGGAAAATTTACAAATGAGTGGAACCTAAATGGGGTATCAATTGTATCTGATGGTTGGACAAATGTGAAAGGCAAGCCATTGATAAATATTCTTGTTGTGTCTAAGAGTGGTGTGATCTTCCTTTCAGCCCATGACTACTCAAATCGCTATAAAACAGGGATTAATATTGCAGATGTTTTGCTTAAAACCATTCAAGAGATTGGGCCCTACAATGTCATTCAAGTCATCACTGATAATGCTGCTAATTGTAAGGCAGCAGGAGCAATCATTGAAGATAGGT
>CBVK0101428960.1:0-26080 GCA_900067695.1 Picea abies
CTACTATACTCAAGGCCACAGAAGTTTGTTTCCTGCTGCACCAGGAAACCATGGCAAACCCCAAGGTAAAACAACAATCGGATGTGCTCTTTCGATCCACAAATCTTACTCTCAGACAATATAGCAAAGGATCCACACATCCTCTAGTGCTCAGCCACTAGGGACACGTCCACCTGTGCTCAGCCACAAGGACGTCACTCTCAACAAATTAACTCAACAAAGTCCATAGGAGTACCATCTGGAGACCCATCTCAAGTCGACTCAACTAAGTCCATAGGAGTCAGACAGGAGACCATCTCAAGTCGTCTCAACTCAGTCCAGAGGCGCATGACAAGAGACCACACGTCATCTCAACTTACTCTAGAGGAGTATGACACACCCATCACATGGGCTCTCACAGATGTCTCAACTCAGTCCAGAGGAGAACGATCTGGAGAATGTCTCATGAAGCTGCAATCATCAACACTCCCTCTCAGCTAGGGAGGCATTCTCCACCACGCCAAGTCTCTCACTGAAGTACTCGAACTTCATCCTGGCAAGCGATTGGTGAAGACATCTGCAACTTGCTCGTGTGTAGAAAGGTACTGCACATGTACTGCTTTCCTCTACACCATATCTCTGATGTAATGGTATTTGATCTCAATGTGTTTCGATTTATCGTGAAACACGGGATTCTCTGAGAGCTTCACACAGCTTTGGTTATCGCAATGGATAACGGTGGAATCCATCTCATGACCAAATAAGTCTGCAAGGAGCTTGCGAAGCCACACTACTTCGCGGATTGCCACACATAATGCAATGTACTCTGCTTCTACTATACTCAAGGCCACAAAAGTTTGTTTCCTGCTGCACCAGGAAACCATGGCAAACCCCAAGGTAAAACAACAATCGGATGTGCTCTTTCGATCCATTACGCTCCCTGCCCAATCTGCATTGGCATATCCCTGCAATCTCATGTCTACACCGGAGGTATATCTCAGGCCATAACCAATTGTGCCTCGTAGATATCTCAACACAAGCTTCGCTGTTATCTAGTGTGTCTGTCTCGACTGACTCATAAACTGACTGAGTACACTCACTACATAGCATATATCAGGTCTGGTGTTAACCAGATACATCAATGATCCAATCAGTTGTCTGTAAAGATGTGGATGAATCTCACCTGAATCAGAAGAAGCCTCGTTCATCTTCTTCAAATTCATCACCATCGATGTAGGCATGGATCTGCAGTCTGTCATCACGAATTTCTTCAATATCTCAACTGTATATTTTCCTTGATCCAGGAAAATCTCATCAATCCTCTGCCACACTTCTAGTCCCAAGAAGTAGTGCATCGTACCAAGGTCCTTCATCTCGAATTCAGAAGCCCATGCAAGCTTGCATTCAACAATAAGGCTTTCTGAACCGATGAGGAATAACTCATCAACGTACAAGACTAAAATCAGGTACTCGTCACCAACAATGTGATAGTATAGGTTGGGATCAGCAACACTCTTATTGAAACCCAAACTCATCAAGTATCCATCAATCTTCCCATACCAAGCACGAGGTGCCTGCTTTAGTCCATACAGGGCTTTCTTCATCCTGCATACATGAGACTCCTTCTCATGTGTCACGAATCCATCTGGTTGCTCGATGTAAACTTCTTCCTCAATCTCACCATTGAGAAAGGTTATCTTCACATCCATCGGATGTAGTCTCCAACCCATGGATGATGCTAGGGCAATGATCGTACGGATGGAAGTGTATCGGGCAACAGGAGCAAATGTCTCCTCATAATCTATTCCCTCCACCTGAGAGAATCCTCTAGTCGCAAATCTCGCTTTGTACTTCTTGACACTTCCATCAGCTGCATGTTTGATCTTATAGATCCACATGGAAGTCACTACAAACTTCCTTTCCGGTCTCGAAACAATATCCCACACATCATTCTTCGTGATGGACTAATACTCTTCGATCATGGCATCTTGCCAAACCTGCTGACTTGTTGCTTCTCCATGACAAGAAGGCTCAGTATCAATGATGTGGCTCATCGCTGAAATATAGCTCGAAAATATCTATTGTCTCTTGCTCTCTCGGAATGTGCCACGAGGAACTACATGTCCTTCTGCCTCCTACAGAGTATGTCGAGCCCAAGCAGGCCTCTTATGACCTACTGCAATGTCCCTGGAAACATCAACTAGAGCTATGGGATCAATTGGATCAGCAACTGTCTCCCTCTGAACTGTTGAAGGGGGAGAAGGTATTGTCTTTTCATTCTTCTCACTGTCAATCTCCATCTGAGATTCTCGGGATCTTCGGAAGGCGATCTCTTCCTCAAAGGTGACATCTTTGCTAACCTCGATCTGTCGCTGACCAAGGATGTATATCCGATATGCCTTCGAAGATTCACTGTACCCCACAAATGTACCCTTTCTGCCTGAAGGGTCTAGCTTGGTCCTCTTCTCCTTGGGTACATGAAAGTATACTGGACACCCAAATATGTTCTTCAGAATCTGATGAGGACTCTTGTTCTAAACATACACAGTTATCATGGATGCTTCTGCCCACAGAATCATAGGTAGATTCTGATCATGTATCATCGCTTTGGTTGCCTCAATAATGGTTTTGTTGTTCCTCTCTACAACCCCATTCTGCTGAGGGCTATAAGGAACGGTGTACTCCCTCTTGATCCCTACCTCAATACAGAAATCACTGAAATCTGTGGAGGTGTACTCTCCTCCATTATTTGATCTCAGCACCTTGATCCTCCTCCCGGTCAGGTTCTCAATCTGAGCTTTAAACTCTTGAAATCTTGCAAGGACTCCATCCTTGCTCTTCAAGAAGTAAATCCACGTCTTTTGAGAGTGATCATCGATGAAGAGCACATAGTACAAATATTCGTTCAAGGAAGCAACAGTCATGGGTCCACAAACATCTGTATGTATCAAGTCCAAGATCCACTTGGATCTACTGTCACTACTCAAGAAGGACCCCTTGACATTCTTGCCAAGAGCACAACCTCTTCAAACGCCATTATGTTGAACATGTATCTCTGGAAGGCATGTTACCATCTTCCCTAGAGTGGGAAGGGCTCTGTAATGTAAATGAGCAAGTCTCCTATGCCATAGCTCGCTCAAGCTGATAGTATCATGTAACAGGGCCTGGACTGGTCGGACAGCCAATCTCTACAAACTGTTTTCTCGAACACCAATCACTCGGGCAGAATCCATGTGTGAGTTCTTGTGCCACGCAAGAACTTTTCCTTCAGAGAAGGTAACCTTGTAGCCTTTATCCTCTAATGCAGAAACAAAGACAAGGTTCCTTTTCATCCCAGGTACATATAGTACCTCACTTAATTGAAGTGGTATGTCAGAATCTAGTTGGAAGGTAGAAGTTCTAACTCCATTCACAGTATATCTGGCATTATCACCAAGTACACCATGTAGACGAGACTCTTTCTCAACAAGGTCTGTAAGATGTTCTCTGTATCCATTCATGTGTCTGGAAGCACCATTGTCAATTAACCAAATATCACTATTTGTAGGAATCGTACCTAAGAGTGTTGATATGAAGAAGAATGCTTCATCTTTTATGTCTTCATCTCTCTGATGTGCTTTTGGATCAACATCGGCAGTGGATGCAAGTTGTCTTCCCTTCTACCTGGTAGGACAATTTCTCGCAATGTGTCCATACTTGTCACATCTGAAACATTGAATCCTTGATATGTCTTTTCTCTGTTCATGACTTGGAGTTGTTGAACTTTTCTTGTCTTTGAATGCTTTGTTGAAACTTCTTCTATTTCTTCTTCCTCTCTTTGCATGAGAAGCAAGAGCTTGATTTTCATCATGATGGGAGTCTTGCACTCCTTTGGCTATAAGTTTGGTTTCCTCCTGAGTGCAGTTTGTCCATAGACGATCAAACTCAGGTAGATCAGCTCTTCCACTGATAATTTGAAGAAATGGTTCCCAATGTCTTGGAAGAGCATTGAGAGTAATCATGACAAGTTCTCTACCTGTTATGGTTTTCTCCAATGGCACCTAGCTGATCTTTGATCTCTAAGATCCTCAAGAAGAATGTGGCAATGGTGTCAGCTTTCGTCATCTTGATATTTTGAAGTTGATGCTTCAATGTAAGAGCTATGTTTGTGTTGTTGCTCTCAAACATCCTCTTCAATACATCATACATTTCATAAGTTGTCTTCAAGGTAGCAATACGAGGTAGTAGATGATCTCTTACTGAATAGATGATAATCTTCCTTGCTTTGACATCGTCTGCCTTCCAATCAACCTTCTCTTCATCAGTTGTTGTTTATGGTAGTCGTTTCTATCAAACTCAATAGGTCATCCTCTTCTAGAGTGATTTGTAGTCTTGATTTCCAGGAGCAGAAGTTGCTTGATCCATCAAGCCTATCTTCCACCAAGGTTTTGTTCCTCATGGCTTGCAGATTCATCACAAACCCTAACGATTAGGCTAGGAAACCTAATGGCTAGGCTAGGCTAGCAACCTTAGGTTTCGTTGGACATATGACTGCCAACAATAAGCCTTTAGAAAGTCAGAAGAACCCTAGTGAGCTGCAAAAATCCTTCAATGAACTGCAGAAACCCTATAGGCCGAAATTCTGCAGAAACCCTAGAAACCCTAGGGGGCAAAAATCAAAACTTCTCTGATTTGCAATCAGAGAGTTGCAGGAGGTGCGCTGAAGGAGGTCGTACACACCTATGCAAAAATTAGGCCCAACGTTCAAGTGGAAGGTGTTGAAACTAGCTTGACAAGGGGGGGTCGTTTTTGCAGTTGCAGCAAGAGGGTGACGGTTGGCTCTTTAATGGCTTGTGCAATGGCTCTTTAGGAACTCTACTCTGATACCCTATTGAATTTTAATGCTTAGCTCAAATGCATGTATTTTATTTCAATTTAGCATGTACTTGAACCATAAACAATGCAGCAATACCATATACAGTAGCTGTAGTAACCAAGATCATAAGAAGAATAACCATGCACAAGAACACAAGAGTTTATCCTGGGAAAACCCTTCTCAATCCAGGGAAAATCCAACAATCCTTTGCTATAGAGTCAAGAGAAGATCCTCCACCATAAACCCTAGAGCACACAAGAGGGTGCTCTTTGACCTAGAAACTTGCGCCTAAAATAAGTGCGCACTTCAGCCGTACAAGTAGCTTGAGAGATGTTACAATGAAGTGTGAGTGAGTTAGATCCACAATGGGGATCTACTCTTATTTATACAAGACCTAGCACATCAAAAGGATGTGTCTATTGGCACAATAGGGCCGACCTGTTCAACTGAATAATATAATTAATCTTTACACAATATTAATTATCTTTTACAAGGTGGGGCCGACTTGTACCCTTTACAACACAAATTAGGGTTACAACAAATCTTACTCTCAAACAATATAGCAAGGGATCCACACATCCTCTAGTGCTCAGCCACTAGGGACATGTCCACCTGTGCTCAGCCACAAGAACGTCACTCTCAACAGATTAACTCAACTAAGTCCATAGGAGTACCATCTGGAGAGCCATCTCAAGTCGACTCAACTAAGTTCATATGAGTCAGATAGGAGACCATCTCAAGTCGTCTCAACTCAGTCCAGAGGAGCACGACAAGAGACCACACGTCATCTCAACTCAGTCCAGAGGAATATGACACACCCATCACATGGGCTCTCTCACAGATGTCTCAACTCAGTCCAAAGGAGAACGATCTGGAGAATGTCTCGTGAAGCTGCAATCATCAACAACAGATTCACTTCAGGAGCAGCCTAGAAAATGTCGACATTGGATCAGTTTATTAAATCCTTCACACATGAACAAGATAAGCTCATCAAAATGGGGATAATCAAGGGACCCAATGCGCATGCACTTGTTGTGCATGAAAGTAGTAGCACTTCCAATTCAAAGTCCAAGCAAAAAGGCAAGGGAAAGGCGCATGCAGAGCCAAAGAAGGAACAGCACTCCAAACCCTTCGATGATTCCTCAGGCTCCAAAGGTGGAAAAGGGAAGACCAAATGCGGTTACTGCAACCACGGTTATCACCCTGAGTTCGCATGCATGAAGAAACAGATTGATCAGATGGCACAAATTCTGCAGAAAAACAACCTCGGGGATCACATTCCCGAAGCTGCCAAGAAGAAGCAAAAAGATCAAGCCAAACAAGGTAACTCTCATGCACTGATTGTCATTAACTCTTCTCTCGATGCATGGATCTTAGATTCAGCCGCATCCCACCATTTGGCAGCAACAGAGAAAGTTTTATCTTATATTTCTGCCTGCACGGGTCTTCCCATCCTCATGGGAGATGTTACCCCAGTTGAGGTCATTGGCCAAGGGAGAGTAGAACTCCCACATGAAAGTTTTGAGAACGTCTTGCATGTTCCAAAACTCTCCCTGAATCTACTCTCCATTTATCAAATAACGCATTCTGGTACAGGAAAAAGGGTGGAGTTCACACCTTATTCCGTAACCATATATGATATTCATGAAACCCCATGATTATTGTTGGTGAGGTAAACCACCACTCTCATTTGTATACTTTCAGTAAATGCATTGCTAAATCTAATTCTACTTTACTACTGACGCATGTTGATGATACTAGTAGATTATGGCACGAGAGATTCAGCCATCAGAATTTCAAATACATGCAGCAACTATGCAAACAGGATTTGATCACCGGCTTGCCCAACATACAGTTTGAGAAAGGGAAGGCATGGAGGGCCTCCTCTTCTTTGGAGCTCATCCACAGTGATCTAACAGGACCCTTTCCTCATCTGTCCATCAGAAAAGCAAAGTATGTGCTTACATTTCTTGATGATTTCTCACGATACACTTTGGTATATTTTCTCAGGCAAAAGTCTGAGGTTTTTGAGCATCTCAAAGACTTCAAAGCACACGCAGAGACTCAGTCCGGGAGAAAGATCAAAATCCTCTGCACAGACAACGGGGGGTGTTCCTGCCTTTATACACAATTGGGTAACATGGAAGAAATCTTCAATCCACTTGGTGTGGCCTTGGGGGCAAGTTATAGTTAAGGTGATGTCACCTAATCCTCAACTCCTCCATCTAGGCCAACTCCTAGCGAAGCCAAGTGGGGTAGTCCCTAAAGAAAATAATCTAAGGCTTGAACTAATCTAAGTACAAGAAATAAATCTAGGAATTTATTGCAAAAGACAACATGTAAAGTAAATATATTCTAAGAGCATATACTACAAAGACACCTTATCGACATCCCAGTCACAAGAGCAGATGTAAAGTAAATTTAGATTATACTTTTGCATGCATGCTAAATCTAGCTTGCACTTTAAAGTTTTCATCATACAAATTAGATCTAGCATAAGAAGTCTCGTCTTTTAGCAAGCATTTCGTAGTAAAATTTCAAGGCTAAAAGTTAGATTAAAATTTTAGAGCTTCATATTTCGTATTTGGCAATCTTAGTGCCTTTTTGTTTGTTGTCCTGAGTAGCAAACAAAATCCACTAAGAAATTTGGCACTTTGTTTGCTTTCTTGGTTATTTTTCACTAACTTTTGCATAGCTTTCACTTGGTATTTTTTGGGCTAGAACTAACAACTTTTGCAAGTACTTATAAAACACTTTTGGGCAACATTTCTCCACTTTAGCTTGCTGTTTTTCCAGGTTTAGCGAACAGATAGGAAAAAGTGTCGCCGAAATCGCGTGGATCTAGAGCATCCGGGACCACCCAAGGCACCCAGTCTTCCCTCCAATACCATTTTCTATCAAATTTTTGTAAGTTTGTTGGCCTTGGACCTATAAAAGGCCATCAAACATTCTTCATAAAGATTCTAACTCAAAAGCAACAGGGGGATAACCCACTAGGCCTCTCATCCCCCCACCCCTGAAGGGATTGTCTCCTTTTTTGCATTTTGTCTTTTGCATGTGTTCATTTTCTATTTGAACAAGTTAAAATAAACTTAAACCAAACCCAAGCACCGCAAAACATTTTCTTTTCTTAGATTAGTTAGCTTAGTTTCATTTTTAGTATTTCATTTTGCAAAGTAACGAACCTTCCCCGTCATTTCCCTGATCTGCTCTCAACCTCGCCAGTTTTCTAAATCTTGGCATGAACCAGAGAGGGATTTAATTCGTGTGGAGTAGTTTTAAATAGGGAAAACCTTCAACAACTATTGCTCGATACAGGATCAATACCAACAAATAGACTTGCGAATTCAAGGGGATACTTTGGGATTCACTCTCCCCGTTGGAATTCCTTGTGATCTTGCTTGTACCCATTTGAGGGATAGTAGTTAAAGGAAACGCATCTTAGTTTAGATTTCATTTTCACACTTACAATCTCTTGCACTCGTGAGTGGAATTGCACTATCGGTCCATCTCATTGAATCAACCCACTAATTTAACCAATCACCCTTAATTAACAAAACTTACCTAGAGCATTGCAACACATTTCGCAGTAGTACATACATTGGCACTGGTCTACAATATTTGTTTTTTGATTATCAACATTTACTTTCAAGTACTTTCAATTGTTTATTATCATTTGCCTTGAAGTATTTCATTTATTTAATATATTTCGCTTAAGCAATCTTTATTTGTGTCATTATATGCTATTAGATTAGTTGTATTTGTTTTTTAATTAATCCTAGAACTTCTTACATTTAGCTTAATCAAGCCTTGGATTCTTTTATTAGGGACTACCCCTCTTGGCTTCGCTAGGAGTTAGCCTAAACAGAGGAGTCGAGTGTTAGGTGATAGCTACCCGACTCAAGACTTGCCCCCAAGGCCACACCCAGTGGATTGAAAATTTCTTCCACATGACCCGAGGTGTGGATTAGGCAGCATTGAGCAATACTCCCTATGATAACGAGATTATTATTCTTCGTGATGATAGTGTTCATGAGGTACAAGAAAAGGTAATGTACCCATGAGAGTTTCAAGAGATTGTATCAAAAACATATAGAATGTCTTGTATGTTCCTGACTTAAAGACACTTGCTTTCGGTGAGTAAAATTATTGATGAAAACAATACTATTGTGTTGGATGAGAAATATTGTTTAATTAAAGATTGTACCAACAACATTATTGTCAGAGGATTGCGGTGTAACGATATGTACAGGTTTGAGGGTATTCCAAAGCAACAGCAAGCCTTTTTTACATGTTCTACTTCATAAAATCAATAATGGCATGAAAGATATGGTCATCTTAATTACTTTTATTTGAAGTTGCTTTATAAACATAATTTGGTGAATGGATTGCTTAACGTTGAAGAAGATAAAGGTGTATGTGAAGCATGTTTGGTGCGAAAGCAACATCGATCCAAATTTGATAACAGCAAAACCAAGGCCACTCAAGTACTTTAATTAATTCATAGTGATGTTTGTGGTCCAATGAGAACCCAATCTCTTGGAGGTGCTAAATACTTTGTCACATTCATCAATGATTTTTCAAAAAAACTATGGGTATTTTTTTTGAAGAACAAATATGACATCTTTTCCATTTTTAAGAAATTCAAGGCTATGATTGAAAATGAAAGTGGTCAACACATTAACATGTTCAGGAGTGATAAAGGAGTTGAGTACGAATCACATGCATTTCGTGATTTTTTCAACCACCATGTTATTGAAAAATAAACTTTTGTTGCCAAAACACCACAGCAAAATGGGGTAACAGAGAGGAATAATAGAACAATTATGGAGATGGCTAGGTGCATGTTGAAAGGGCGTCATCTCAGTGATCAGTTTTGGGCTGAAACAATTCAAACAGCAATGTTTTGGTTAAATCATAGTTCGACAAAGGCGGTTCATGAAGAGATCCCTTATGAAGCTTGGCCAGGAAGAAAACCAAAGGTAACCAATCTCAAGGTTTTTGGTTCTTTTGCATATGCATATTTTCCAGATTCAAATAGACATAAGTTGGAGGATAAAAGTAGAAAATGCATATTTATTGGGTATAGCGTTGAATCAAATGCATACAAATTATATGATCCGGTAAATAGAAATGTTGTATAAGTAGGGATGTATTTTTTTATGAGAGACTCCCACATGTGCATACATCAGAATGGAAAGGTGAAGTTTTGCAGGGTGATAATGAAGAGCATAAATTTGGAATTATTGTCACATATAAGAGACACAAAAGAGAAGACGACAAAGAAGTGGAGAAAGAAAAAGTAAAGTTGGAGTTGGAGTTGGAAGAACAAAATGGCAGTCAGTCTCCAAATGATGAAAGTTAGTCTCATAAAAGACCAAAATGGTTCTATCGAACTCTTCAAGATCCAAAGCTAGAAGAAATACAAGGAGAGAGAAGAGCAAGGTCAAAATCACCACACCAGGTAAATCTTGCTTTGATGAGTGAACTTGTACATTCTTATGATACAGTTTCTTTTAATGAAACAAATCAAAAACAAGAATGGAGAGATGCAATGCAAGTAGAATATGATGCCTTCATGAAAAACAACACTTGGAAGTTAGTTGAATTACCCCCAACTAAAAAATCAAGGAGTTGTAAATGGGTTTATCGCACAAAGTTCAAATTAGATGGTTCTATTGATAAATATAAAGCCAAGTTAGTAGCAAAAGGATATGCACAAAAGGAAGGTATTAATTATGAGGAAATGTTTGCTCCTACTGCAAAATTAATCACAATCGGAATGTTGTTAGCTCTTGCAACACGGTTTGGATGGTAGATAAACCAGATGGACATTAAAAGTGCATTCTTGAATAGGGATTTGCAAGAAGTGTATATGGAGCAGCCTAAAGGATTTGTAGTTGAAGGAAAAGAAAAGTTAGCATGTAAGTTGGTGAAGGCCTTGTATGGACTAAAACAAACCCCTCGAACATTGTAAGAAAAGATTAACAAATATCTTTAATCAAAAAGTTTCAAGAGAAGCAATTATGATCCTAACTTGTATATCAAAGAAAAACGTGAAGAAATTATTATTATGGTTCTATATGTTGATGACTTAACAATTACAGGTAGCAGTGATGACTTGCTTCAAGAATAAAAAGATGGTCTTTGCCAATCGTTTGATATGACTGACTTGGAATTGTTACATTATTGTTTTGGCATTGAAGTTTGGCAACAACCACACAGGATTTTCATCTCACCAACAAAGAATGCTTAAGAATTGTTGGAAAAGTTTGAAATAGAAGATTCTAATTGTGGTGAACCAACCCGGTTCCCTTATGTAAATATCCAATGTAAAAATGACAATAGGTTAAAATCCATATAGGACAAGTAATGAATAATTGAATAAGATATGATGAAAATGATTAAAATGAGAATGAGGGCCTGTATATATACCCACGCAAGGTTGCCCTTTCATAAATAGTCATGTCCTTTGAGACATGTCCTTTGATATTTACTAATTATTACTTATTAATTATTATTCAATGATATTTATATTTAAATATATTAATATTTGTTACATTGCCTTCCCCTTTTGAAATGCTTTGTCCTCAAAGCATATTTATGGAAGAGCTTGACGTCTTTTTCTTTGGATTGTAATGTCTTCGCACCATTCTTTGTTCTTCGAGTTGTCATAGTTGATGATACGAGACGATATGAACCTCCGAGTGTTGAGCAAAATTATCGAACTGTAAGGTGATCTGACCATCCTAATTTGATCTTTTCTAAAACATTGTGCTTATAGGATTCCCAAAATTTATTATGGGACTTAATGATACCGATATCAGTATTCTTCAGAAGAGAGGTTAATTGTTTCCCTTCTAAGCGATGTGTATACGTTGACTGATTAAGATATCTGCTCTCGTGACTGGGATGTCAATAAGGTGTCTTTGTAGTGTGACTGTGATATTCATAATCCTGAGCTTCCACACACTGAAGTTGGAAGCTCCTTCAAGCCTATCCTCGGCCCTGACTGAAATGGAGGATGCCATGGACCTCACACTGGAAACATTATCAAGCTCGCTTGGATCTGTGTGTACCCTGTTGTTGCACTTCAACAAGCTTATCACACCCCAAGCTCTGATACCATGTTAAAATTATGAGCTTGATTTTAAACTGTAAGGAATTATTTAAATTCTGACAGTACTTTGAAATTAGCTTAATATGAATCACAAAGCATAATCAAGACTGAATAGCAAAAACCATGTAGTTTTACCAGCATGTAAATTGACACCACATGTACCCTGGGGAAACCCTATACAAGGAGAAAAACCCCAGCAAACAATTTCCTTTTATTGCAAAGATAATGTATGACCACTTACAAAATATCCACCATGAAAATTCTGCTCTTAAAGAGCTTGCCAACTTGACTCTGACCTGACTGTGTAACTAAGAGACCTTGCTAATATATAAACTCTTGTTACAGACCAGCACTGAAGATGTATCTTTGTTGCCTTCAATAACTGAGATACGTTGCCTCTTATGGACTGATATATCAGCTCTGATATAGACTATTATTGTTGCCTCTATTGGACCAATACGCGGCCTTTTCTTGGACTGATATATGCCTCTGTTATGGATTGATATATGCCTTTGTTATGGACTAATATATCACTATGCTTCCTCACCCATATGCAGCATAACTATTGTGTAGAAAAGAGGGTCGACCTCTTGCTTAAATAGGAGTGGAGAGGTAAAGAGGAGATGGCTCGAAATAGCCTAAGTGAATGCATGTGTTTACAACTAAACTTAACTCAGCAACCAGATTTAGAACTGAACTTTAACACTTCAGTTAGGACTCGACCTTGACTGGACATGCATGCAAACTACTCAGCATGCATATGACATGCATGCAACATGCAACATGCGACATGCAAAATGCAACAAAAACTTAACAACTTTTACTTTGACCTAGACATGCAATTTTGACTTTTACAACTCAACTCTTTACATGGCAATTCAAATTTCTTCATGGTGGATGGTGTTACACGTGCCAACACACTAGATCAACACATTTACATCATTTCCAATATCAGGAAATTGTTTGTTTCTAGCTCATAGGAGTTTTATGTTCAGCCTAACTTTTGCTAGATGCCTTGACTTTTTCTCATGGCTCACAAGGCTTGACTAGGCTCACAGAGGTTGTACGTTCCCACTAACTTTTGCACTAGTCTGTCTATGCTCACAGAGGTTGTACGTTCCCCCTGACTTTTGCACTAGACTGTTTATGCTCACAGACGTTGTACGTTCCCCCTGAATTTTGCATTAGACTTACATCTTGACTTTTCTCTTAGACTTACAAGGCTTCTACCTTTGCCTTGGCTTGAATCACAAGATCATTTACCATCTCATTCGTCCTGACTTTTGGTTTGACTCATAGAGGTTGTACGTTCCCCCTAGCTTTTGTCAATACCTCACAATACTGGTTGATTCTCCAAATCTCCCTGGCTAGCCTCATGGTAGCCATGGCCTCTCATTGGAGAATGACTGTCGATGCTACCAAATTTAACACTAAATACATCAACAATATGCATTTATAATTTCAGATTTTGTTGATTAATAAAACCCTAATTTAATACATCATTTAGCCCTCTTTTTTCACTAGTTTATTACTTGTTCAAGGGCTGATTTTATTGCCGCTGTCATAACTAATATTACTGTTGTAATTTACTATCTTTCTTCACGTTTTACAACAGCCAATAGATTTTTCTTCTTTTGTAGTGTTTGGGGATCCTCTTGAGCCTAAAATTGACTTGATAAGCCTTCTAAATTGCCCTAGATCCACATCCATACAAACCTAGAATTGCACAAACTTAACAACTTGTCCTTACCTTGATTATCTTATTCCATTGGCAGTACATTAAGTAGCTACACAAGGGGCCTTAGACTTGATTGTGTCTTGCTTAGGGATTCATGCTGAGGGACAAGTTCTTGAAGACCCTTGAAAAAGCTCAAGAGTGGGCTAGCAAGATTTAGGAGAATATGTTAGCTTCCAAGGTAGAACCTTTTAGTGCATCAAGAGCTAAGGCTGAAACCAAACCTAGGGCTATGAATAGCATTGATCTTGACCTTGATGCAATGATGGCCCTTGCACAAAAAATTGACCAAATGACAACCGAGATTTTGCAATCCCAAGCCAATATCATGGATAGGTTAAACATTTTGGAAAGGGAAAGGGGTCAACCTCAAAATCCTCCTCCTAGACCTCAATATAATAACAATCTACAACCCCGAGGAAAACAAGGATGAAATAGAAATAGACCTCCTCCCAAGCAAAGACTTCCTAATACCCTTGCCCCTTCTGATATGATTAACCAAGAAGAGATCCCTTAGTGTTTGTCTTGCAATGAGTGTCAAAGGGAATGGGAATGCCCAAGAAATCAAGTTCATGAGGAAGGTTTCCCAAGAAATCAAGTTCATAAGGAAGGTGAAGACCCTAATATTTATGAACGTATGAATTTGGTTGAAGATATGGATCCTATCTATGCTACCCTTGGAGAAACCTACACTATTACAAGTGGGCAATTGGAGCAAATCAAGCAAAGGAGTAGGGATACTACTAGGATAGTTAGGTTAGAAATGTTGAATGTCATAGATGAAGAATCTAAGGATAAGCTTAGGAAAGAGAAGTACTTGCAATACTCTAGAAGAAAGCTTTGTAGATTTTCGAAACACTTTTGATTCTTTCCCTCGACAAGCCCTATTCCAGAGGCGCAGAGACATCGGCATCTCTGAGACCTTACTGACTATCATCATGCGCCTATACCAGTCAATTCTTGGGCATCTCCACACAACCCACCGGGTTTCATATTTTATCAAGAGTATTATTGGGGTCAAATAGAGATGCCCCATATCCCCCACCTTGTTTGGGATCTATATAGATGTTGGAGTCCTTCCTTCATGAGCATATCTAGGACAGTGATGGGTGCCTTCTCCACTAGGTTTGGATATTTATCCTGCTTTTTGTTGACAACATGGTCCTCTGAGCTTCATCTCCAGGGGGGTTGCAAAGACAATCAGATGCTTTAGCCCTTTTCTGTGACCTTGGTCAACTGACGGTCAACCTGGGTAAAACCAAGGTTATGATCTTCAATGGGATGAAGAAGATCTCCTCGACACTTCATTTCTTTTTCAAAGGGGAGGACATTGATATCACTAGCACCTACACATACTTGGGGGTGCCATTCTCAGGACCTCATTTCAATATGAGACATGCACTTCAGACCCAAGTCAAAAAGGGCTACGGATCCTTAGCCCTCCTCAAGAGACAGTGTTTCTGACACCATTTTTAGGACATCTCGTCTGAGATGTCCCTCATGGACCCTCTTATCCTACCCATAGTTCTCTATGGTTCTAAGGTTTGGGGGCCTTGTTTACCAGAATCTAATTAAGCCTCATCCAAGAGAGTGCAAACCCTTCTCCTCCGACTCATTGTCAAAAGCAAGCAAGTAGTCCCTCGGCACATCATCCTAGTAGAGTTTGGTGCATGTTGACCACCTATTTCAACTAGGTGTCAACGTCATGTATCATGAAGATATGTACCTTGTGGTACGACAAGTTTGAAGACTTATGGCTCAGCATAGCAATTTTGCCCCGCAACACTTCTTTCTGTGTCCACGGAATGTCCACTCCCTTGTGTGGGATAATTTTGTAATATGTTAGCATGGGTCAAGTTTTATTTAGTTGCATAGGACTTTATCATTAGGGAAGTCCTTTCATCGAGTGTTTTTTTTCCTCGGGTAATTAATCTTGCGTTTCAGCAATTTTAATTACTCTTGAGTTTTTCACTCAATAATCCTCCAAAGTCGTGAAAGGCGTTCTAATGATCGAGCCCAATGTGTCTAAGGTCTAAAGATGTTGTAAATGACCATATTAGACATATCCTATAGTCTTGCGGAATTCCGTTAGGTTTTGATACGATTTTTTAATAATTAAAATTTTCCATAAATTGGAAATTTAAATTATTTTTGATGAAAAATGTAAAAATTTGGTCCTTAAGGATTTTGTATAGGGGTGTGAGTACTCAAATCAAATGGCTTATGACCCCCTACACCTTTGGACCAAATTTCAACTCAATTGGACAAGTTTTGCTAGGTCATTGTCCATGAGGAGTCCAAGTCAGTCAAAAATCAGCAAATAATTAGCTAAGGTAAAAAACACAAAAATTGTAAAAGTGTCTAAAGTCAAGAAAATAAGTGGGGAAATGTTTTCTAATGTACTTCCTAAGTTGGAAAAGTAAAAATCCACTTAGAAGAATTCCCCATGAAAAATCAAAAGAGGTTTCCCCCCTCACATCTCACCCCTCAAACCCTAACTCACTCCAAAACCATAAAAGTGTGCCCCTCTTGACTTGTTCTCTCTCTCTTGGATGGGTGACACGTGTAACTCATCCAAGAGGGGTCTCTCCTCTTTGCCTCCTTTAAAAGGAAGCCCCTTCTCCTCATTTTGAGAGGAAGTTTTCACAATAACTTCATTATACTAAAATCTCTCCCCACTCTCTCTCTCATTCTCTCCCATTTTTCTCTTGTAATTTTGGTGCCAATTGGTAACCTTTCTTGGAGCAATAAAGTGAAGTTTTGGAGGATATCTTGGTGTTCTTTGGTGCTTTCATGGTGTATTCTTGGTTCTATTGGCTACTCTTGTGTGATATTTTCTCCTAGTGAGGTAACATTGTAGGTTCTGTTATTCTTGCTTCACATTGTTTTACTTGAAGAACCCTAATCAAAGTATTTTGCTAGGGATAAATCTGTAGTTGTATTGTTATAGATTTACGTGATTTGTTTTTGTTAGAGTTTACAAAGTATTTTGTAGGCCTCTTAAAGGATCTCACCTTCTTGCCTCATTGTGTAGTAAGGGTTTACAGATTTGCAGATTGTCAAAGCTTGGAAGAGAAATTCCAAAGGCTTCATTTGGCTTCAATCAATTTTCTGTTTTAATTTCAGCCCTTTATTTGTTTATTTTCTGAACATATAATCATCATAATCTTGCTAAAAATTCCAATTTTCAAGTTCATATTTTTTCTGTAAAAATTGTTGTACATACTACATATTTTAGTGATTTTTAGCATTTTCCAGCAAGCTTTCTTTCTTGTTTTATGCAGGTTTTCACCACAAAAAGAGGAGGAGCTACCCAAAATTGGTAACTAGAGGCTCAAGAGAACATCACTAAGCTTTTGTGCAAAGCCCCTCTCTCTCTCTATCTCACTTTCTAAAGCTATTGTAAGCAACCCAAGAGAGTCTATTGGGCTTGCACTTTCTATTTCTTTCCAAGTTTAAAATCTATAAATAATTTTAATAATTTTTGCCCACACCTTGCATTGTGCTTGGCTCTGCCATCCTTGCAAAATCTAAGTTTTGCTTTAGTTAATTTTGTCCACCTTTGCCACAAAATCGGAATGTTTTGTCATCCACCTTGTGCGAAAGTTTTGTGGTTAATTTGTTTAAGTTAATTATTTTAAATAATTAATTTTTGTTTGCCCACACCTTGCATGTGAGTGGCTATGTCATCCTGCAATATCGTGTTGGCTAGTGTATAAAAATTTATTTTGTTGCAAAGTAAATAAAATTTATGCCGCCTTTGCCCCGTATTCTCTCCCCTTGCCACTTTGTGGATCTTGGGTAATAAGAAAGGGCAAAGGATTGAGTGGTTAGTCTAATTAGGCACCCATTCTCCATTATTATTTTGCCACTAAAATAAGGTGACTTGTGGAGGCTAGAAGGGGTTGAAGCCAGAGACGGTTTCATGGCACTAAGTGTCCTCCTTGTTGACCACCCAAGCACTTTGGACTTGACCTCTGGAGCTAGAGGAGAACCTTGTTGTTCTCTTGTTGAGCACCCAGCATTTCCTCTTGGCTAAGGGATAAGGACTTGGGATAGTCACATAGCTTAGGCTTGCAACCTTTCACATCTAAAGCACTAAGCTAAAGAGAGACTTAAAATTAACAAAAAGCAACCTATACACTTGCACAACATTTACATTTCCTTGCAATTTATTTTCAAGTATGCAAGTTATTTTCATGTGTAAATATTTATATTGATAAGCATTCTTTATTCATTCATTGTTTTAAAGTAACTGTATAAAGTAATTTTTTCATTGGGTAGATAGTTCTCAAGTACGTTTCATTCTTGTAGAGTTATCATTTTTTGTATATATTGGAAAAAGTCGAATCTTTAGGCACTGGTCTAATTGTGGCTTAATAAATAAAGGTTTGTTTGTCATTGAAAGATTGCACAGTGCATTTGTTATTTTTCATTGGGTTGAGTAACACTAATCAACAATTTAATTAACTCCTAGAATTTTAAATAAAACCTTCACATAGTTTAATAGGGTCTACCCCCCTTGGCTTCCCTAGGAGTGAGACTAGACGGAAGGAGTACATATTGAGGTGACAGTGGGTCTAGATTCAGGTTTGTGCCTCCAAGGACACACCAAGTGGGTTGGAGACTTCTCCACGTTTGTAGGTGTGTATTAGGACGGCAACATCTTTGGCGTCGTTGTCGGGGATAAGTCTTTCTATTTCCGGAGTACGATTTCTTTTGGTTTTCCTTTTTGTTTTTAGCTTTGTTCGATGCTTCTTGTTTGTTTAGAATAAACTTAATCATCAGGCGACTCCATTTCAAAATAATTTGACAAAGTATTCTTCAAGAAGGAAATCACGGTTTGCTTAGTGTTAATTTTAGAGCAGCTATTAAGTTTCTTTTCAATTTACCAGATAACAATAGCATAGGTAGGATCACTGAGAGAAACACAATCACAAGATACACAGCATTTATTCTGGGAAACCCTCATGGGGGAGAAAATCCAACAAAAACTTCTTTAATATAGATAGCCAAGACAATGCCAAGACAATAAACCAAAACACTAGAGAATATCCAACACTGAGCAATGTGCCTCTCTCTTCCTTCTTCTCCCAACTGCAGCTATCTCCAAACTTGTGCACTTGTTGAGTGGAATGAGTTCGCAGGCGCTAGGGAGGTGTCTCTTCAGTGGGCAGGGCCAACTTCTTCACTTAGTGGTTAAAACCACTTTAATTAGTCCTGGGGCCGACTTCTTAATTTGCATGATATAATTAGGGTTTGGCCAATCCACAAAAGGGGATTTGGTCATTTACAAAGCCCGACATGATCAATCCACAAAAGGGGATTGATCTAATTAATAATAACTCAATAATAAATAGAATACTCTTTGCAATTACAATATTTCAACACTCCCCCATAACAAGAAGGGTATTCTACAACATCATCAGGAGAGAGAGAGGGCAGCAACATCAACAGCATCTAGAACACTGACTGGCATATCTATAAATCATCAGAAGCTTTTCTCATCATCAATATCATCATCCACAGCAAGGAGCTGGAATCATCATCATTTGCATCAACATCAATTAGTACATCATCATCCTTAATAACAACACGAGGTTGCTACAACATCAACAATAGCATCATCATCACAGCACAAAGGCTGGAGCAACAACAACATCACAGCACGAAGGTTGGAGCAACATCATCATCACAGCACGAAGGCTGGAACAACATCATCACAACACGAAGGTTGGAGCAACATCATCATCATCATGGGGCAACAGAATGAGACAGGAGTTAGAACATTTTGTGGTACTCTAACAGTCCCTAAGGAGCTGCCCAAGAATTATAAGATTCCCTAGGATATAAAATCCTAACGGAGCTACCACATGGTACTCTGACAGACCGTCCTTACCGGACCTTCGGGATTTGCCCAGGAATCATAAGATTCTCTAGGATTATAAAACTCCTAACGGAGCTACCACTACTTACCACAGCTAGCATATACATGCACAGGTACTCTGACAGACCGTCCTTACCAGACCTTCGGGATCTGTCCAGGGATGATCAGTCCCCTAAGATATAAAATCCTAACTGAGCTACCTGTTGTTGGTCAAGATACCATAGTATCATCAGCATCACTCCCCCTTTCGAGGGATGTCATTTCAGACTATACCAAGCTTGTCTTGAAAGTGTTCAAACTTTACACAAGACAAAGGCTTGGTCAACACATCTGCAACCTGCTCATTTGTGCCAACATATTGGAGCTTTATGGCTCCCCTCTACACCATATCACGAATGTAGTGATACCGGATTTCTATGTGCTTTGACTTGTCATGGAACACAGGCTTCTCTATCATCTTTATACAACTTTGGTTATCACATAGAATCACAGTTGCTTCCATCTCCAGATCAAATAGACCTGTCAACAACTTTTGTAGCGATATGGCTTCACAACTGGCGGAACATGCAGCAATGTATTCTACTTTTGTTGTGTTGAGAGCAATACTAGATTGCTTCTTACTCTACCATGAAGTCATGGCTGACCCCAGACTGAAACATCCTGAAGTGCTCTTTCTGTCAGAAACACTTCCAGCACAATCTGAATCGGTATAACCAATCAGTCTGAAATCTTGATCTCCATTGTATCAAAGACCAAAGTCCAACGTACCCTTAAGGTATCTCATCACATGTTTTGCAGCGACAAGGTGAACACATCTGGGCTCTACCTGTTAGCGTCGGAAGTCACCCCTGGATTGCAGCAAGAGCAGAGCCCGACGCTCATCAGTTTGTGTCACGATTTGTTTAATGGGGTGATCAAATGGAGGTTAACTCAAAACGATGTGGTTCTAACTCCGAAACTAGGCCAGGCATGCATGGGCAAGTGAGGTCTTAGATAACTTCAGACAGTGAGTTGTAGTAAGGGCGAGTAGGGGGGAAGACTTGTGTAAGAGAGATGCAAAGGTCTGTCGTAAACATCAGGTTCCTAACAGACTGTAGAAGAAGACATTTAAACGCAAGATCTTCTTACCTTCAAACGCAGAAAACGAGAGAAAACAATAATGCTACAATAAATCCTTTATCACAACATAATTGCCATAATTCGTGCGAATCAGTCGATCACAAACCCTCTTAGGATAAGATGAAAACTTAGACGGGAAAAGAAGGACTGTCTAACTTTAAACAAGAAATCTTACATACAAATGCATAACCAGAGAACTGGAATGTGTTAAAACATTACAATCGGGAGCTTCGCTCTACCATCGATACCTTACAAAATACCAAGACTGAGTCTATATACTCAGGAAAATTTACCTAACAGAGACATGTTCAGCCATCCAAGGCGTGGTGTCCCTTTAGCCGAATTCGGACGGATAATCCCTGTCAGACGCCACCTTAACTGTGCATGGCTCCTGTAAGGGGAGTAGTTGAGCCATTAAGTGTCGAGCTAGCGTGTGCAGACCTCCTCCGGCTAGTCAAGAACTCGGCATGGCTTCTTTTGAAAAATGGGTACACAGGACCCTCTCGAGCAGATCGCCTGCCAGACCCTCCATATCTCACACTTAATGAATGAAAGGAGGTTTCAACCACCCGTTCTCATCTTCATTTACTTCAAGCGAAAACCAGGATCGAGATCGCATCAGATGGCGCATGGAGATCACGATGATCCATTCGACGACTAGCCCCGACGCCTTTGGCTCCTTTTGCACAGTTCCTTTCTTTCCCAAGTGACCACGGGCTGTGACCCTATGTTTATTCCCAAAGCGCTTTCGACGTTCACGAATGGAAGGAGTTAATCCTTGCTCATTCACAGCTGCGATGAGCGAAACGCCGAGATGGCTTACTTGGGCGCCACGCGTCCTTCTCATATCTGACGGTCCTGAATTCACTCGGTGATGTTGTGGGACCGGGTCCTGGACACTCCCGGTACCTCGCGCATCGGGAATATGACGGAGTTGTTCCTTGCGTTTCGAAGTCGCGATGGGCGAAAAGGCAAGGAGCCTAATCGCCCGCGCCAGGTTTCTCTTGTGGATGAACGGTTGAGGCTGCTTCGCGATACTGTGGGCCCGACTTCGGGCGCTTTCGGCGCTTCGAGGTTCGGGGTTTCGAGATGTAGAAGGACATAGAACCCTCGCCTTTTGAACTTGCGACTGCCGAAAAGCCGACGCGACTAGATCTCGCGCCACGCGTCCTCTGGATGGATGGCTGCTATCTTTCCCTACACACAATATGGGCGCTATCCATTGCGCTAACCTCAGCGCAACTTCTCTACCTGCGATTTCCCGCCAACCGTTGATCTACTCATATGAATGGATCCAGACCGCTGACACTATAATTTTGCCCGCTCGCTTGATTTTAAGTCCGAAAAAGGACTTCTTCTATGCGCTGCGCTTGGGCGCTCCTCGTGCAACCTGCAGACCTGGATATCCCGATGCCGAAGACAAGTAACGTTGCTAACATTAGGCTCCATGGGGGATAGAGTCGTCCCTGTGATGCTCTAAGGACTCATTTTGCAGTTCCAGTGCCTTGTTGTTGGGCTATGGAGTCATTTACTAAGCCGAAACAATAAAAGTAAAAACGAAGAACAAAAAGGACAATATTTACAAAACATAGGAGCCACTGAAGGCTCAGACAAAACATTTTTTAGGAAAATGCCCATTTACTGGGCTACTGAAAACTTCTTCGCCTTCCAAATCTTGCAACTTGTACGTGTTATTTGAGAAAACCTCAGAGATTCTGAAAGGCCCGATCCACAGGGCTTCAAATTTGTCGTGTTTGCCCTTGTCCTGCTTAGGAGCATCCCATTTCAGTACCAAGTCTCCTATCTGGAACTCCTCCTTCTTGGATTTCTTATCAAAAACCTGCTTGATCCTCTGTTGATGGTCCTGAATTCTGATCATTACCTGCTCTCTGGCCTGCTAGACTTCTATCAGCTGATGAATTCTTCGGATCATATCATTTGGCTCTACTTGATAATCCTGGAAGAAGTTCGCTACGGGAATGGCCAGCTGAGAAGGGAAGACGGCTTATGCTCCGTAAACTAACTGGAAAGGGGAGATGCCTATAGATCTCTTTGTGGTCACCCGATCGGCCCATAGAGCAAATTTCAGCTTCGAATTCCACGCCCTTTTGTTGTCCTCCAATAATCTTTTGATGATCCCTATCAGGCTTTTGTTGGAGGACTCTGCCAAACCATTTCCCTGGGGATAGTATGGGGTGGAGTGAATCAGTTTCATCCCAAATTGTTCACAGAACTTGACTAACGGCTCAGCCTTAAAAGAGGTTGCGTTATCAGTAACAATCTTCCTTGGGCAACCGAACCTTACGATGAGGTCTTCCAGGAATCCAATGATTACCTTGTGGGAAGCACTCCTGGTGGGGATAGCTTCAATCCACTTAGTAAAGAAGTCTGTGGCAGTCAGGATCCATCTGTGTTGTCCGCTAGAAGCAGGGTGGATTTCTCCAATAAAATCTAGACCCCATAGCTGGAAAGGTCCCGAAACAACTACAGGCTTTAAAGGCAGGGACTTGAGCTGTTGCTTTCCTGAAAATCTTTGGCATGTGATACAGGCTCTAACTCCTCTATGGACATCAGTGAACAAGGTGGGCCAGTAGTACCCAGCTCTGAGAATTTTGTGGGCTGTGGTCTTCCAGGAATGGTGCCCTCCACACAGGCCGCTGTGAAATTCGACCATGGCCTCTTGTGGATCCATGCATTTTAAAAGCACTCCTAGGGGGTCTTTCCAGTATAAACTTTGATCGATAAGGCAGTACCTGACTACCTTGAACTTCAGAGCTCTTGCTTTGTTTCTTTGCAGGCCATCTGGGGGCCGCAACTCCTGCAGAAAATATATGACATCTTTATACCAAGGACATTGAGCCAACAAGGGCCTACGTCGGACAACTGATTCTGCTGATTTTCTGATTGTTTATTGACAAAATCCACCCCCAAAGCTTTGCAATTAGCTTCAGCCAACAGCCTGGCTAAGCCTTGACCCTTGATCAATCTGGTAGGCATTATTTCCAAGTCAAATTCCAGGATCTTGGCTATCCATTTACTCCTCTTCCCATCAATGTCGGGTTGTACAAGGATGTCCTTCACAGAGGCTGAAGGAACGTATGCGGTCACTTTTGAGTGCAAGACATAGACTCTGAAAGCTTTGAGATCTTTCACTAAGGCATAGGCCTGCTTCTCCATGATTTCATATCAGACCTCTGCATCTCTTAATGCCTTGCTGAAGAAGGCAATGGGTTGCTCTCGCCCTTCCTCATTTTTCTGCAACAAGACCGCTGCTACTGTATCAAAAGAGGCGAAAGAGAAAATTAAGAAATCTTTCGAATAGTCAGGACTGATCAGCATTGGTGCCTCAGTCAATGCTTTTTTTATCTAGACAAAAGATTCCCTGGGTCCAGCGGTCCATTTCACTTCATTTCCCTTCTTGAGCATGGTTGTGATGTGTTTCACCAGCTCAGCAAAATTCGAAACGAATCTCCTCAGAAGATTAATCTTTCCCAGAAAGGCCTGAACTTCCTTCTTAGATCTGGGAAGTGACAGGGTCTGAATTGCCTCCACTCTGCTAGGATCAATCCTCACTCCTTCTGCTGACACTATATGGCCTAATAGCTTCCCCTCCTTCATAGCAAACAAAGATTTCTTGGGATTTAGAGAGAGACCAAACCTCTGACACTTCGAAAAAACTTTTCTCAAGTGACAGCAGTGCTCTTTGTCGGACCTCGAGAAGACTGTGATGTCATCCAGATAGATCACCACGAACTGATCTTTTTCTCCGATAAAATCTATGTCCATGGCTCGCTGAAATGTGGCTCCTGCATTCATTAACCCAAAAGGCATTTTGGCGTACATGAATGTGCCCCAAGGAGTGGTAAAGGTCGTTTTTTATCTGTCTTCAGGCATGACCGATATCTGATTATAGCCAGAGAAACCATCGATCATGGAGATCCTAGATGCACCGGTTACCCTCTGCAATATGTGTTCCATGTTGGGCAGGGGATAATTGTCTTTCTTTGAGCTCCTGTTCAGGTTCCTGAAGTCGACACAAAGCCTGATTTCTCCACTTTTCTTCCTTACCGGAACCAAATTGGCCACCCATTCGGAATATCTCAGGGGAACGATGATCTGGGCCTCTAACAACTTCTTCACTTCTTTCTCCATGACAGACAGCAACATGGGATTTATCTGTCTTAGCTTCTGCCTGAATGGCTTAGCCCCTTCCTTTAGTGGGATCTTGTGTTCAATGATGGATGTGTCATACGTCTTGAGATCTTCGTAGGTCCATGCAAACACATCAACAAATTCTCTCAGCAACTCAGTATATTCGGCCCTTTGTTCTGTGGTCAAACTCCTTGACAGCTTGACATACTTAGGCTCCTCCGGTGTGCCAATGTTGCACTCGGCTGTGTCAGCATCTTCACCTGAAAACCTATCCTTTACTGCCACATCATTCCCATCGAACAATCTTTCTAAAGGAATAAGCCCCCTCGGAATGTGATTGCTAGGTAGTTGAATGCTCTGGTGGTTAGCAATTTTATTTAAAAACACCTCAGGGTGAGGGTTATCTTCTGTATCAGGATCCTGATCAATGTGCAATGCAGAAAATTCATCAACAGATTGGAGAAATTTCTCGATTTCCAGATCATCTTCGAATACCTTCCAATGCTTGACATTGTCTGGTACAGAGGGCCTATATTTTATCTCAACATCATATTTGGCCATAGACAGCTAAGGGACCTTGAACTGGCTAGCTGAAACAACTAAAGAATCGGCCACAGCATTATCCTCCCTTGGAATAAAAGAGATGTTGAAGGCTGAGAAGAAATTGTCAATTAGGTCCCATACTTCATTTCTGTAATTTCTGAGTTGAGGGTGCTTAGCCTGATAAGCGTTTCTGATCTGTTGGACCAACTCTGCGTCTCTGAACACTGCTACTCCTGAATTCCCATTTCCCTTGCAGCTCTCAATCCTAGAATAAGGGCTTCATACTTTGCCACATTGTTGGTGGTCTCAAACTCCAGCTTGTATGACAGGGATATGGTCTCTTGAGAAGGTGACACAAAAAACACCCCAGCGCCAGCACCTTCTCTGGAACAGGCTCCATCAAAAAACATTTTCCAGACGGGGGTGATGGAGGGAGGAAATTCATGAGGAGTGGAGGGCTGCTCTCTGAGTTTAAGAGGAGGCTCGGGAGCATGAGTGAGTTGCAGTAAACTGGAACCTAAATCAGTGTCCAAGGCAAAAATGGGATGGTTGGTAGGATTGGCTTCATCACTGATTATATAGGCCAACTGGGCTTCTCTATATAGCCTCCTATGTTCTCCTCCAAATACTGGGATAGTAGCATATGTGAGGTCCATCTGCAAAGTTCCCCCCAGGTGAGATCGGAAGAGC